>CM032402.1:10136947-10219583 GCA_019049475.1 Eueides isabella
ACATATAAGTGTTCATTGTTGTGTCTGAAAGCAGCTTGGATTTTTTTTTTTCATATTTTGTCTCGCACATTACAGGGTAGGCAGAAGGAACCTAAAGACCTAGTGCTAACACTCTCCATCTCACTTTCTTTCCGCCTTTCCGTCAAATTTAAGGACATTGAGTGTTAAGTGGGCGGAACTCAACGCTGCAAACACCAAGACGTTTATACCTTTTTTAAATAGGATAATCGGTTATTTATTTCCCAGGTAATGACCTGTATCCCGGTAGAAATTGAATATATTTAATACATACAATAAAACCAAAAAAAATATTCTAAAAATAAGTGAAGGGTACTTAGTGTTAGACACTACGTCTCCACTTTCATTCTAATTATCACAACATGATAATAGGCGGGCTCAACGTCGCGTCGCATTATTATCTACTAGTAGTCGTCGCATATTATTATCTACTAGAAAGGAGAAGTATATACAATTTAAGAATTTCTTCGGGTGAATAGAACTAAACAATCTATCGTGCTTACTGTTAAAAGTCATTCCTTCGCTTGTATACAATATACAATTACTTTATTTTCCATTTCCAAAATGTAATTAGAAGAACAAATATAATTGTTCTTACAGAGCCATTACCATTGCCAGGACCAACAACCAGGTATGAATATTTTTGCTTATTGCGAAAATTTAAAATGTCTTAAGTTGTTCTTGAGAGGAACATTGCTAATTTTGTAAGTAGGCCCTTTCAGAGATACATCAAAAGGTAACCAAAGCCATACTACATAACTTATACTTTATCATACATCTTAAGACTTTTTTTCTAACTTTACCCTGTATTGCACACGTGGCAGCGTTGGGAGAGGGAACTTAGGAACCTAGCGTTAACTCTGTTCCATGAGACACATTTCTGTTTCCGCCGAATTTGGGCATTGCGTGATGAGTGGCGGAAATCAACGCCGCGCTATGCCTTGTTAGCAGAGCTAAGAAATGAAAATATTAAATATTTCATTTCCTCGAGTGGGAATCGAATCATCATCAACCTTGTGCTCCTGCGCCACAGCCTCTAAAAATGACTGAATTATAATTTTTGTTTTATTTGATAAGCATATAAGGAATTTTAATAAGTTTTAAAAATTCTTTACAACAGGTTTAGTAATATCAATAGGTATACTTATTTACTATATTTAAATACAAATATATATTTCTTGCGTACTTAACATAAATGAAACGTCATATATTATGTTTCGCAGACCAAATATGCCAGTTCCAGAGCCTGAACGTTGATTTCCCCAGCCCTACGGACGCTTGCAAAACTTGTAATTGTCACTTATTTGGAAATATGATCTTGCCTTGTGTCGACCATCTTACTGAGTTCGGATGTAAGTAACTAATTCACTAAGGTACAGGAAAAAAATTATATAATATTTTCAGAAATTCAATATTTTGAAAGGTATTCGGTCTACATGGATGCACATGTAGACTACATAATTAAAAAATGATTGCATTGTGAGTTTCAAGAAAAATCATCAAATTGTTGCTTTTAAAAACGAAGTATGGAATATTTATGTTAAAGTTTCATATAAAAAAATGTTAAACGTAGCAGAATTTGAAGACGCTTTATTGTATAATAAATCTATCCAATATATGTAGCAAGAGCTATGTCACTATAATCTTTGCTTCCACACCCCAACATCCGGTTATTACGTTTTTAATACAAAACAAAACATCACATAACAAAATAGCTTGAAAAAAGAAAACCGTCTATTCATCAAAAACGAAATGGTAACAGCTAAATAAAAATCTTTATAGAGAAACAGCGCTAAACAATAAAGTAAAAATTTACGGCGCGCACCGACATGGACCGTCAAAATTGACAAAAACGGGCCGAAAAAAAATAGACGCCGAAACCATACGGAATTGCCACAGGTGTTGTTAAGAGGGAAACCATGGGGTGGGAAATTTTGGCAAAATATCAGGTTTAAAGGAATAAAGGTCAATCGATGGTCAATCATCGTAACAATCAAGTTGGGTATCATTGAACGGCTATTGCTTTCTATGCCCTTGGGCAATTCACGATCGTTTATGTTTGTTTTGATATGTGCTATTATTGGTTTCAGGTAACGTCTTGCCTGGTAAGTTACCGCTGTGACATAAATTGCTTTTATTAGCTACAGTAATGTAATGTTTTTATTTATTATTATAGGACCGTTGCCTTACGGAAATGTGGTGTATATTGTAAGTAAAAATAAATGTGTGATGTTGCTTAGAATTTTTCACAAAATAATTTCATAAATATTTTTTGTTTACAGAACCTAAGTGTCAGTATCGAGAGCCATATCAAACATTTATAGTAGAGTGTAACATATGTTATTGCCAGGAAGTCTTCCAATATGTGATTGCCAAATGTACACGACAGCCAAACTGTGGTAAGTATTACACAAAAAAAAAATGATTAAGAAATCTTTAAGTAATAAATAATTTGTAAGAAATAATTAAGGCCTGTCGTGGCGCAGAGGCACAAATGAACGACAGGTTGTGGGTTCGATCCGCACTTGTAGAACGGAGTGTCTTAATACTAGGTTACCAAGTTTCCTTCCGCACATGGCAGGGTAGGCCCCTGCCATGTGCGGGATGCAGTGTTAAGCAAAAAAAAGCAATATTTACATTTAATATATTAATACGTGTGTCAGTTTTAGGTACTCCAGGAGTATCTCCATTACAGATCGGTAGTGATGCATTTGCTCAAGCTTCGGCAAATGCCAACGCCAATTTACAGTTTCCTAACTTACTTTCACCCCTAGATTCCTACAATAACATAGGAAATCAACTATCATCTGCAATCGCTGAAGCACAAGCACAAAGTTCTGGCCAATTCCTATTTATCTGGATTATCTGGATTACCGCTAGTATCGAACGGAAATTTGAATACTTTTACAAATGCTCTAGCAAATGCTGAAGCAATTAGTAATGCTCAATCTGGAGGACTGTATAACAGCTATCCATATGGAATAGGTGGCGGTTAGTCAATCTGCTGCCCAAGCTGAAGCAATAGCAGCCGCACAATCTCTCGCCTTAGCTCAGGCGGAAGGCTCGAGTGACGTTTTCGGTGGTAGTTTATATGGCAACCTATCCTATCACACCTGGAATTACTGGCTTATCCAACGCCCAAGCTCAAGCAGAAGCAATAGCAAATACGCAAGCACTTGGTATTTCTCCTTATGGAACCAATCCATACTCTGTAGGAGGCAGTAGTTGCCACTGCACAAGCTCAAGCTGATGCGATAAGTAACGCTCAAGGCGGCAGCTTATACAACACAAATCCTTATTTATCTGGGAGCAGTGCCTTGAGCAATGCCCAAGCACAAGCTGAGGCAATAGCAAACGCTCAATCACTCGGTGCCCTTCCATATGGATCATATCCTTATAATACCGGAGACAGTGCCATTGCTTTGGCGCAAGCTCAAGCTAATTCTTTATACGGTGGCCAATCTCCACTAAATTCATATCCTTATTCTCTTCTCGTGGTAGTCAATCTAACGCACAAGCGCAGGCTGATGCGACTGCGGGCTTGCAGGCTGGTTTGAGTCCGTATCTCAATTATCAATACCCAGGCAGTAGTCAGAGCAGTGCTCAAGCTCAAGCAAATGCGATTGCTGCAGCATCCCAAATGTATCCAATTTATATCCACTTTCTAGTCCCAATCTTAACCCTCTTTACGGCATATCCCAAGGACAATCTTATGCTGAAGCGTTGGCTAATGCTCAGGCCCAGAGTGCTGGAAGTGCAAGTGAGTAAATTTTTTTCAACTTCACACTGTATCCCGCACATGACAGGGTAGCCAGAGGGAACTTGAGAACCTAGTTAAGACACTCCGTTTCGTTTCCCATTTTTCCGCCTAACTATGAGGCATTGTGGGTTGAGTGGCGGAACCAAACACCTTTGCCGCCACTTGCCTGCACTTGCCAGATCGAAAAAAAAATATTTTTTTGAAAATATTAAACATTTCACTTCTTCGAGTGGGGATCGAATCCGCAACCTGTCTGTTCTGTGTGTACAGTGAGTTGCTTGTGTCCTCGATCCACGATCCCAGTAATATGTATTATTTAAATATGTTATAATTGACACAAAACTAAAGTGAATATTTTCATCACATGTTCATATATTTAATGTGACTATTATGGGCCTGATGTCCTAAATAATTATAAAATTTACAAACTTTATATAAAAAAATTAAAAAATGTATAAATTAAAATTTCAGGTGCTCAAAGTCTCGCGCAAAACCGCAGCTCAATCAGGTCGTCCATTAATAAGATCAGGTACATTTAATATTTTTCACACCATCAAATATTAAAGTATTCAAGACCAAAGACAGAATGGGCGAAAAAGATGTTAGCGAAGGGAATTGTTAAGGAAACTTGCATTTACTTTTTAACAAGCGTGGTAATACCCCCGTGAGCGCTGTCAACTTTTTGGATATAAATTAAAAATATATTACAAGAGCAGATGGCGTGCGGATCTCATGCAAATTCTATTTAATCAAACTTCTACAGAATCCCCCAGGTCAGAGCGTGCTTATTGAAATTTTTTCGTGTACAACGTGCACAACAAAAATATTCCTCGAACAGTCTTTGGCTCAAACTTATTATTTATCAGACTTTAATAATCTATATTTTTCTATTTTTATCTGTACTATATTATTTATCTGTATGAAGAAGTATATACTTAATATATTTAAAACTGAATAAAAATATATATTAGTAACTCATAGTTCACAGATCATCACAACACTAATATTCATACACATAATTTATTTTATAGGGCGGGGTCTATGCAGTATGATGGTGATAATATCATCACAACTGTCAAGCATGCTACTGCTTCCGGGAAATAACCGGAGACCTATACACCTTGTGTTTGGGGAATCCCTGTCAATAGGATGAACAGGTGTAGGATCGTTGACTATTATATTTAAATAACTATTTCCTGCGGCTTCGTCCGCTTAATTTGAATTGGAAATCAAAGAATTTTGTACGATACATGGCAAATTTGCTCGAGGTATCTTTGAATGCAGTATGTCACATGATACAATTAACGTAATATCCTAATTGACTGGTATATTTTATTTCAAACCAACAGTTAATATGATGAGAACATTCAAACAAACGAACTCTTCAATTTACCATACTGAATATAAATACATTATATTACAAAAAAACACTTCTATATTATTTTTCTTTCAAAATTCTATTAAAGACTAGAGTCTATTTATTTTCTTCTCCCTTTTACGCTTCAGCATAGTAATTGCCAAATCTCATAAGATGGCAACATAAAAAAATCTTGTTTAATTTTAAACCAACCACTCTATAAAGCTTTCAGCTTTTTAGCTTCTGCCTATTCTGCTCTGTGCAGGATACAGCACAGAGCAGAATAGGCAGAGATAATTTAGGAATCTAGTATTAAGGCACTCGAGTGGGTAGTGGAACTTCTGCTTTGTTAATAGAGTGAATATTAACATATATTTCCTCGATTGGACCTTTCGTGTTAACAGCCGCAGCATGCTTGTGCCTCGCGCAACAGCAGGCCAAAGTATATATTCAACTACACTTTCTGTCGAATTTAAGGCATTGCGTGTTGAGTGGCGGTACTCAACGCCGCGCATCTGTCTTGTTATTAGCCTAAAAATTAATTTTAAATATATATCGAAACCCATAATCTGGTCTTTACAGTCACACGCTTTTGCCACTACGCACGACATGCCTCAAGCTGTGTTTTCTATCTTTTTTGGACTAATATTTTTTGATCTAGCAGGGTCTAGATGCAGAAGATGATACAAATACAACCGAAGACCTCAATGGCCGTGTCTAAATAATATATGAATATTTTAATTTTGTAATCGATATCCGCAAACTGACGCACGCTTACCATTTAATAAAGGCACATATGAAATACACATTTTTTATTTCCTTAAAAAAAATGTTTCTTATATTTTTATCATCTATATTTTTTTGCTTCACGATAAATACAATTTTGTTAACTAGTTTAAAGTTTGTATTTTTTACTGTTTTTATTTTAAGTGCCATAAAGAATATATAAATCCCAAAGCTAGGGTAGGCCTGGTGAACTTGGGAACCTAATGCTGAAACACCCCATTCCGTTTCCCACTCTTCGCCGAATTTACGACATCGAGTGACGAGATGGAGAAGTTAAGGCCGTGTTTTCTTCATTTCAAAGAGACAAAAAAAAATAAAAGGCCAAAACTGCAATATAAATCAAAATATATTCTATAGAAATGAAGTTAAAATTTAAAAGCGTCATCGCATTGTGTCAAACTTCATTTAAGATTTATAAATTCAGACATCGTATTTTCATTATAAAGTTATTTTAAGGCCAATTAAGTATTTATGAAATATACTCAGATTTTTTTTTAATATTTACATATTCTCTCACACAATGTTCAGATATTTACTATCATGTATTTGTTTATTTATTTATTAGAATTGAAAATCTACAGAAAGTCATAAACGTACTTAAAATGGTTATTATGTTGTAGGTTCGATCCACACTCAAGCAAATTAAATACATGTATTTAATATTTTCAAATTAAATATATAATGTTTCATTTCATCACTCCGGTAATAAAGCAAAGCGCGGCGTTGAATTCCGCCACTGAACACGCAATGCCTCAAATTCGGTGAAAAGTGGAAAACAGAACAAGGTGTCATAAAACTAGGTTCCCCAAGTTCCCTCTGCTTACCCTATGTGATACAGCGTGGAGCTGAAGAAAAAATCATTGCTTGTTACATTTTTTTTTTTTTCAGTTTCACGCTGTATCCCGCACTAGGCAGGGTAGGCAGACGGAATGAAAGTGAAACCTAGTGTTATGACACTCCGTTCCACTTCCGTTCCCCACTTTCCGCCGAAATTGAGGCATTGCGTGTTGAGTGGCGGAACTCAACGCCGCGCTTTGCCTTATTACCAGAGCGAAGAAATGAAACATTAAATATTTAAATTGAAAATATTAAATATTTCATTTCCTCGACTGGGGATCGAACCCAGAACCTGTCGGTTGCAGTCACACTCTTGTGCCGCTGCGCCACGACAGGCCTTAAATTTATCTTCAGCAAAAACTCAAACACTTACTAAAACTCAACTAAAAATCCATATATTCTGAACAACACTCAAGCAATAAAACGATATTGCTCGCAACGTTTTGCCACAGTTACATTATTATTATAAGAACGTGACGGTTTCCATTGAAAAAATATATATTCAATGAAAAGAATGGCTATGATTGTTTTCCTCGTGGTTAGCGGTAAGTGTTTTAATAAGGACCCGCGAGACCCCAGGTATATTGTGACAGCTTTTTGTTTGAAAGTGGGACACAATTTTTATATTACATTTTTGGAGCATCATTGAAACGTAGATTCATTAATGAGACAAAGCTAAAAAGTATGACATAATTATGAAAATGCTGTTATATAGTTATTATATATGGTGCAATTAGTTGGTATGAGGCTGAACGCTGTGGTTGTCAGTTTGTGTCTCGTGCAGGGAAAATATCATGATTGAGTACTTTTTTATTATTTTTTTTCACACTGTACTGTATAGATGCTGTATCATAGGTAGGCATACAGAACCAAGGAAATAAGTGTAAAGGAACTTCCGTTCCCTAATTTCAATTTGAGGCATTGCGCGTTGAGTAGCTTGACATTTACCTTATTGCCAGAGCGAAGAAAGTATTAAATATATTATTTCCATGAGCGGGATTCAAACCCATAACTTGTCACGTTTAAAATCGTAAGTTTGTGTCTATGCGCTATGTGTATATTAAAGTGATTACCTGTTAAAATTTTACAAATTGTATGTTAATGGATGGAAAGAAGTCACTCCTAGTGACTGAACGAAACCCAAAATGCAGAAGAATTGTAAAAAAAATAATAATTTATAACTATACTGAATACCGTCATATCGCATATAGATAATTTTTATAAACTTTCTATAATAGTTAACTTTCACTTCTAAATTAATAGAAAAGTGACAGTTAAAGTCCTTATATATTTTTATCTTATATAACTACACCACAATAGCTTTCTTAACTATAACAAACTATCTTGTACAACCCTGGAGTACCTTATGATTTACATAAATCAATTCACTTAATCTTAAAAAATCAATATTTGCTTTCCGAACTGGTAGCTTCCTGTCTTACTCATACCTCAGACATTTCTATGTAACTTGACGATTCAAAAGCGCTTGTAATGGTTTAATTAAATAAATAATATACTCAGCTTCACGCTGTATCCCGCACATGGCAGGGTAGACAGAGGGAACTTGGGAACCTAGTGTTAAGACACTCTGTTCCACTTCCATTCCCCACTTTTTAACGAATTTGAGGCATTGCGTGTTGAGTGGTGGAACTCAACGCTGCTTTTTGCCTTGTACCAGAGTGAAGACATGAAAACATTAAATATTTAAATTGAAAACTTTAAATATTTCATTTCCTCGAGTGGGAATCGAACCCACATAAATTAATAAAAGAAATATAAAAATTAATAAAAGGAACAAGAATTTAAAATAACTAAGTAACTAATTTGTTAATCCGCAAGGAAGTTCACAGGATGTGCAGATTAAATTTTACAATTTAAAGCACAAACAGCGTCGTAGTTCCCAAATTTTATGTGCATATTCCTGAATTCTTAACGAATTAAAATGCAAATGTATGACTGCAACTCGTTCGGAACCTCAAATCGCTAATACTGTTGCAACAGTAACTGGATTTGAAAAGGCGATTTCTGTGTTACTCTAGACGGCTATTCAAAATTTGTGGGAAAATTACGGTACTTAGTTATAGAAGGATATCTTTTTTTTACTTTCCTGGTGGTCGATGTGAAATATAATAAAAATTAACATCCATAAAACCAATAAAAGTTTTTAATTAAACGTGAAACGTTTAATTTAAAACTTTTATTGGTTTTACGATGTTAAGTTCCGCTATTCGCGCAAAGGAAGTGTCTTAATAGGAACGGAGTGTCTTAGCACCAGGTTCCCAAGTTCCTTCTGACTACCCTACTATATGCTGGATACAGTATAATACTAAAAAGAAGAAAAACTATAGCTATAGCTTTAAAATTACTACCCCGAAGTAGATTATATTAGCGTATAAATCATTAATAGGCAACTTGTATGGTCTGACCAATATAGACGAAATAGAACAACAGCTTTTAAATGATTTGCGAACAAACTGGCAGACAATAAATTCTATTAAGTGACTTTTCAGGTTTTGTTATAATATTCTATACGAACGGATCCATTTTTTTTCTGATAAATAATAATTTGAGGCCTGTCGGGGCACAATCGTGCGGCTGTAAGCGGAAGAGGTTGTGGAATTTCGATGAGAACGGAATATTTTAACACTAGGTTCCCAAGTTTCCTCCAAGAAGAGAGACTTTTCTTTTTTGTTTTCTTCTTTTGATTGGATGTTCAGTAAGGAAATTTAACGTCGCTTTGCTCTCTTACCAGAGCGAAGAATTGAAATCATTAAATATTTAACTTATTTCTTTTATACATTTAATATATGTATATATCTAATTTTTCAATATAGACTTTAAAATATCCCACGGCATCGAACAAAGGTTTACACCTATAACTTTAGCACAAGACGATAGCCTCGTATTCATAGACGATGTAAAAAACGTAGCCGGCTTTGGAGACGCCCAGCACAGAGGCCGGCAGTGGTATGACTACGAATCTGAATCTGATGATGAAAGTGGCAGCGATTTGAAGAGCAGTTCTGATGATATAAGGTGAAAACTAGCTTTTAACTACTTTATTATTAGAAAACGTATAAAAATGATTTGAACTCACGTCTCTGGAAATCCCTTTATACGTTTTTACCGCTACGTCTTACCTTTATAGGCTTGTTACAGTTTATTTATTGGATTTATATACATTATTTTATACTAATTTCCAGCATTTGAGATTTAAACTCACCGTGATATAATACAACAAATGCATTTAAACACAAGCAAAGTAGATAATTTGACAAATTTAAATATAAATTAATATAAGAAAATTAAAAACCTAAGGGAACCTGGGAACCTAGTGTAAAAACACTCCGTTCCTTATTAAGTATTACATAAATTAAATTAAATTATGTTTTTTAGTTCTCAGTCAGGGGAAACCAGTATATCTTCAAGTAAATCATCTGAAGCGTCTTCTATAGAGACCGATGAGAAACGACAGGCGTAAGTATATACATATTTATTTATAAGTCAATGTTTTATTTAATTTATTTCAAAAATACTACATTGCTAATACATTTACCTATACTTTTAATATTAAAATATTATATTATGTCAAATACCAATACTTTTAATATTAAATTATTGAGGAAAAATTGTAAACGCCACCGTTCGATACCCTCGGGTGAATAAATTAGTTTTATTGCCTCGCTCGGGTAACTAGACGAAAGGCGGCGTTGAGTTCCACCACTCGACATGTCTCAAAAATTGTTCCTTAATCTGAAAACGGTATCTTGCCACTAGGTTCCCTGTGCCTATATGCGTGAAGCTAAAAAAAGGAACATAAAATATCAGTACAAAATAATATTTACAATATATATATATATATATATATATATATATATATATATATATATATATATATATATATATATATATATATATATATATATATATATATATATATATATATATATATATATATATATATATATATATATATATATATATATATATATATATATATATATATATATATATATATATATATATATATATATATATATATATATAATATATATATATATATATATATATATATATATATATATATATATATATATATATATATATATATATATATATATATATATATATATATATATATATATATATATATATATATATATATAAATATTTAAGAACAATTCAATGTACTTGTAAATACTTTTCTCTTGAGTGTAGAGATGCATTGAGTGCTCGAGCATTTTTCTTGTCAGTTTTCTGCATTGCCTTAAATAGCCTTTATTTATTATTGTGTATTTTAGCGTAAACGAAGTCTTGGAATATTTTAAACTTGCATAATTCATACAACACTGAACGTTTTCTATTCACCAGTAGTGCTAGACAACTATGAAAGAATTTTTTCTTGTTTTCAACATTAACTTATAACACTCCTTTTTTACCTCGGGATATAAATAATATGTATTGAAAGAAGCAATCTAAAAACTAAGGCCTTGTGGTGCAGCGGCACAAACGTGTTCTATCACCATTCGAGGAAATATTAATTAAATTTTAAATTTAAATATTTAATGTTTCATTTCTTCGCTCTGGTTAAAGGGCAAAGCGCGGCGTTGAGTTCCGCCACTCAAAACTCAATGTCTCAAATTCAGCGTAAAGTGGGGAACAGACGTGGAACGGAATGTCTTAACACCAGGTTCCCAAGTTCCCTCTGACGTGCCGTGTGCGGGATACAGTGTGAAACTGAGTGGAGGAGTGAAATCTAAAAAGTATTGTAATATTACTACAATGTAAAACAAATGCTTTATATTACAGAACAAAAACTTATCGAACCTGCACCCCATGTCCACACGATATGATGAAAAAATACAAAAATTTCGGCATAAAGTGGATATGCGGCGGATATCAAAGGGCTCGTCGATCCTTCAAAAGCGAATGTATGATGAGATACAGAAACTGTCAGGATGGCACCAGTACGTTGTGTTTGTTTTGTCGGGTTGAATTTTTTTCCCCACTTTTCCACGTAAAACAGGACACATTTCCAATATGTGCCCAGTTGTTTCAGACACTCGGTTTTCCACACTCAACCCAATTTCGAGACATTGAGTGTTGATTGGCGGAATGAAAGAAAAAAATATTTTCCTTGTAGGAATCTAGCGGTTGCCTTTACAGTCGGGTTCTAAGCCGCTTCTTAGCTTATTAAATTACTTACTGCTAGTAGTAGTTTAGGTAGTAGGTAGTTAAGTACTATTTCGAATATCTTCTAAGTGTTTACCAATATTTATGACAACAGAGTAAAATTGTAAGAAAATGAAGAATAATTTATAAAAAACACTTTTACAAGGAATTTGAAATTTGGATTTATAAGTCTGTCGCATCTTTAAAAAAACATAGAGATTAAAGGCAGGAGCGTGCCGGAAGCTGCAACTGTAAACGCTACAGAATAAATCCTATAAGATATCAAAAAAAAATCCTATAGAACGGGTACCAGAAGTGTCCTAATGTGAACAGAATATTTTACACTAGGTTCCCAGGTTCCCTAAAGCTAAAAGAATAAAAAACTAGCATCGTTAAACCCTGCCCATACTCGTTCTAAACTGCAATACCTCCAATATTAACATTTCTTGCATACTAATATCAATTTTTCATTTCTCATTCTACAGTTCAGGTCAGAGCTTCCCAGCTCATTACCGCTGTATGTAATTGTGAGAACAGCAAGCAAGTATATTTCTATTCATAATGTTTTTTTTTCAATTTCAGTGTTCGTGAAACTGTACGATCATCGCTGCAAAAACAGTACAGAGCACGGAAGGCATTGGTTTTATATATATAAAGTATGAGAATATATTATGTGTGTTTTATTTTTACGTTTTTTTTACATCCTTAACGCTTTTCATATGTTTCACGCTGTTTCCCACACATTGTAAGGTTAAGGCAGGGGAAACTTGGGAACCTAGTTTCATCCACCCATTCCCATTAATATAGCTTAAATATATAACTTTAGAATGCAATTTAAGATATCTTATTGATAATATTTTAATTCTTAGCTTCACGCTGTATCCCGCACGAGGCAGGGTAGGCAGAGGGAACCCGGGAACCTAGTGTTAAGACACTCCGTTCCACTTCCGTTCCCCACTTTCCGCCTAATTTGAGGCATTGCGTGTTGAGTGGCGGAACTCAACGCCGCATAATATTATATTTTAAATATTTCTACTAAATTAAGAACAATTTATTTACTGTTTAATTCATACAGAATACATAAAAAAAAATGACCAACTATGCCATACGTTCTCATCCAGCTACGTCGAAATTCTTATACGCTTGTCACAATTTATTCATGTTGTTAATATCTCTGTAGGGTGGTTTTTTTACAAATTTCCTTAGAATAATCGTGTGGCAAGAGAGATATAAAATTATTTTTTATACTATCACTCAGCTTCACGCTGTAACCCGCACATGGCAGGGTAGGCGGAGGGAACTTGGGAACCTAGTGTTAAGAACAGAGTGCTGTTCTATTTACTTTGCCCACTTTCCGCCGAATTCGAGGCATTGCGTGTTGAACGGTGGACGTTCGTAAGTGTGGATTAACACTTACTTACTTTAAAAGCAGCTGCAAATCCAAATATAGTATTAGAAATAATGAACCATTTTAAATAAACTTAGTTTATTTGAAAATATTCGTAATTGCGGCAACATTTTGGTTTCACATTAATAATTTGCAAACACCGCAACGCTATTCTCATGTGTTTCCACAAAATATCAAATTATAATTCGTAGAGCGCATAATTGATCACCGTACTGTATACGATATATTTGTTTTATTCTATTCTAGTCTATACTAGCCAACTGCCACTTGGTTTTGCGCCCATTTTTCCATTACGAATAGGCATTTTAGGAAATTATTTCATAGGATTTTGCTGTACATGTCAATTTTCAGCGTTATACACCGCGAAATTCCGACAGGTGCCAGCTACGCCTATACATATAATAAATGCGTAACTAGTCTCTGTATTTATCAGAAAGCAATACGAGAATGAATATAATAGAATGTATTTTTTATATATTTAAAATATATAAAACCTTATTTTTATTTTTTAAATTGATTTTTTTTTTAAATGTCCGTTTTTCTGTGTGTTTGTTCGTATTTATCTCAGAAATGGCTTAACCAATTTAAATATAATTTTCTCTATATCCTTGATGATTCTTAAAAAGTACATTTTTATGTGATACGCCGTTACTAAAATAGTGAGTTTAAAATAAACCCTAATCCAGTCCAGTATTTTTATTTTATTAATTAAATTGGCTGTGACAGACGAACAAAATGACACACGTGTGATCCTTTACAGATTCATTTTTATAACACAAAAAAATTAAACCTAATATTTTTTTCGTATACTGGTTATTTTAGCTTGCTTCACGCTGTATCCCGCACATGGCAAGGTAGGTACAGGGAAATTGGAAACCTAGCGTTAAGACAGACCGCTCCACTTCCATTCCCCATTTTTCGCCAAATATGTGGCATTGCGCGTTTAATGGCGGGCCTGAACGTCGAGCTTTGCCTTGTAATCAGAGCAGAGAAATGAAAATATTAAACATTAAAAGTTTAATTTGAAAATATTTCATTTCCCCGGGTAAGGATCGAACCCATAACCTGTCGTTTACAGTCACACGCTTGCATCGCTGCGCCACGACAAGCAGTAATCAGTTGCAGATTTTTTACTTTATACTGATTGTTGAAACAAAATGTTTTATACGTTTTGTGTGTTTGACCAAATCGGCCCGCATCTACTTTGTGATATCCCATTTAGTAGCTACTTGTATGTAGCGTTAGTTATTTTTGTTAATCTACATATATATATATATATATATATATATATATATATATATATATATATATATATATATATATATATATATATATATATATATATGTATATATATATATATATATATATATATATATATATATATATATATATATATATATATTATATATATATATATATATATATATATATATATATATATATATATATATATATATATAACAATAAAAGAATCATTTCAATTTGGCCGAGTCATCTAAAATTACTTCTCAATTTAAAGATAAGGGGAGTTTTATCGAACAATATCAGAGATTTATATCGAAAATTTTTCTATAGCAAAAACCCGAGCGGAATTCTGAGCTCACGCGAAATGAAATACCTAAAGATCGAATCGGAACGTTGCGCAAAACTGTTATATTATTGAAAGGCGATAAACGCTGCCACTAAAAGGATTTATGATATATCCAATTTTAAAGGAAACATAAAGGAAAAAAGTATAGATGAAATTGAGAATTGAAAATATCATTTATTTTGTGTCTGTAAGTATTGTTGTTGTTAATTTTTAGTTTAGTAGTAATTTTTTTGAGTTTAAAAATTTAAAAGCAAAGGAAATTCGGGAACCTAGTGTGAAGACAATTCGTTCCCAATAAGACATTTCCGTTTCCTTTCCGCCGAATGACGCAGTATTTGTTCAATTGCGTAACTTAACGCCACGTTTTGTCATTTTCGTGTATCTTGATTAATATGATAAATGAACCATATTTTATTAGTTTTATATTTAATTTAGTTATTTTTTTTTCAATAGGTATTTCTAATAAAATTTCTTTTTTTTCTAGTGGACTTAGTTGTGTCATTAGTGCCGAATGTGACAAGATTGGATGACATAAACAATGATTTGAGAGGTGTAGAAACTAGAAGAAAGAAGAAAGGGAAGAAAGATCGATCTACTTCTTCCTCCGAAGGGACGCGGCGTACGTTAATAGAAAAACTACCCTTCTAATATTAAAATTTGAAAGTTTTAAGAATGGATGTTCCAGTTACACATAAAACGCACTGAACGGATTATGATAAAACTTTACAGTAATATAGATAATACATAAGAATAACATATAAGTGATTTAAGCGTGCGAAACCTTTTTGTATAACGTAATCTATGGATAGGAATAAAATAAAATCGTGATTAGAAAGCAATAATATTCACTATGTTCTTTTAATCGGAAAGTCAGATCATAATGAAATAATCCTAATTGGAACATATTGTTTCAGCACTAGGTTTTCAAGTTTCCTTTGCTTAACCTGCCTTAACCGAGATACAGCATGAACGAAGGAAGATTTTTTTTATACTCAGCTCAGCTTCACGCTGTATCCCGCACATGGCAGGGTAGGCAGAGGGAACTTGGGAACCTAGTGTTATGACACTCCGTTTCACTTCCGTACCCCAATTTCTGCCGAATTTGTGGCGGAATTCAACACCGCGTTTTGCCTTACACCAGAGCGAAGAAATGAAAACATTAAATATTTAAACTGAAAATATTAAATATTTCATTTCTTCGAGTGGGTATCGAACTCACAACCAGACAGAGGTTACAGTTAAACGTTTGTGCCGCTGCGCCACGGAAGACTCTAAGATTTTTTTATATACTGTTAATGTTAATAAGACTTAATAATTGGTCCTTGCTCGGGGGAATAATAATTACTTTAGTATTTTCTCCGACGTAAATTATGCGATATGTCAAAAACTCTGTGATCAGAGAGCTTAAAAAGTGTAAAGCCAGAAAAACCTTAGAGTTGAACGGTTTAAAAGAGGCGCGTGTTTAAATCTCGCTACGTTCAAAATTTTATACGTTTACAAACCCGTATATGTATTTTTCTTATCTAAGTGTGGAATAACACTTAAAAAATATTAAAAACAGGAAAAAATACATGTTTTTAAATATATGTAGATGTCCATTGCGTTTTAATTTTTGATTTTTTTTAATATTTTAGCTAAAGACAAAAAAAGTTCATCAGAGGGCGATAAGGAAAGTTTGGAGCTGTCAAGTCATGAACAAACCTCTTCATCGTCTGGTGAAAAACGTAAACCAAAATCTACAGAAGAGAGGAAAGGATGGTAAAATATAAAAAAAATTGAGTAATATATATGTAGATGTTGGGGCGCTACTGACTGAGCATGGCGTTGAGTTCCGCTAAAAATCACATAATGACGTTAAAGTCGGACATGGCAATTGTATGTAGAGTTTCATTAATTGTATGTAGAGTTTCAAATCTACAATCCTAATCAAAACGTTTATACTAGATCTTAGTTACCTCCATTTTAAATATACTATTAAGGCATGTCTTTTTATATTTATTTATTATTTACCTTTTATTAATTTTATATTTATTTTTTAAATTTTATCTAAAAATGGACTCTCGGAACGCCATAATCAAAGAACCAATCTAAAAATGTTATTACAAAAAGCACAACTATCAAAACAGAAGATGTATATTTTTCTGTTTTAGGCGAAAGTGGCATCGCAAATGCACACCATGCCCTGAAGATATGGCCAAAAAGTGGCGAGATCCGAGCATCGAATGGATCTGCGGTGGATACCAGCGAGCTCGACGTTCCTTTAAGAGTTTTTGCATGATGTATTACAGAAACTGTCAAGATGGAACCAGTTACGTACATACATACATATATAAACATTATAATATTTGGATTCAGTTTTCGCTAATATTTTTTATATACACTGAAGGAACAGAGGGAATTTGGAGATGCTAGTGCTTGTACACTCTGATTCCATATCAGTTCTCAATTTTCGAAAAGTATTAGAAACACCACGTTGTAACTGGTCCATCTTAACGCTACGGTTTGTCTCATTACTGGAAAAAGAAATTAAATATTTTATGTTCTCAAATGGAAATCGAATCCACTACTTATCGCGTTCGGTACTATATAGATGAATATTACAATTAATATTATCGTATTTTATTTTTCTAAGTTGTTTGTTTCACGTTATATTCTGCACGGGGTAGGCAGAGGGAGCTAAAGACCCATTAAGACACTTTTGTTTCCCACTTTCATTTCGAGACATTGCGTGTTAAATAGCGGAAGTTAACGCCGCACTTTCGCTTGTTACCAGATAAAAGAAATGAGCACATTAATTATTTAATTTAAAAATATTTCACATTTCATTTCTTCAAGTGGTGATTGAACCCACAATTCACACGCACACAGTCACACGCATGTGCCCCTGCGCCATGACAGGTCTTCAGTCGAAAAAAAGAACCACTCTCACTCACTCACTCAGCTTTACGCTGTATCCCGCCCACGGTAAGGTAGGCAGAGGAAACTTGGGAACCTAGTGTTAAGACACTCCGTTCCACTTTCGTTCCCCACTTTCCGCCAAATTCGAGGCATTGCGTGTTGAGTGGCGCGACTCAACGCCGTACGTTTTGCCTTGTATCAGAGCGAAGAAATGAAAACATTTAATACTTAAATTGAAAATATTAAACATTTCATTTCGTCGAGTGGGAATCGAACCCACAACCAATCGGTTACAGTCGCACGCATTTGGCGACAGGAAAGAAAAACCAAATATATTTAATATTTCAGTGTTCGTCAAAATACATGATCACAAATGTGCTGACGACGCTGACCGCGGTGTACACTTCTTCTACGATTACAAAGTGAGGATCGATGACGAGTCGTCAGAAACAGACAGTGGAAGCTCTATGACAGATGAAAGTTCTGTTTAAAACTTTTTGGCAGTAAAAAAAATAAAAAAAATGTAGTTTCTTTCAAGTTTATGATAGAACTTTTTATCATTATTAAAATGTTATTCCACACTAAAGTATTTTTTTAACGTAGCGGAGTCTAAAGCTGTATCTCTTGGTGACTGTCCAAGTGATTTAATTTAAAAATATTTAAAAATATGTAAAATAATATATAATTTTCATTTGATGCGGCTTTGATTTCCGCAAATCGATACTAAATATCTCAAACATTTTGCTGTGCAAAGGGGATTGGGAAATCTAAAATTTCGTATCTTTACCTACCCCGCTATGAACATGACATGGCAGGTAAGACGCTTAGTTTTAAAATACTTGAGTGGCGGAACTCAACGTCGCACTTTGTCTTATTACCAAAGCGAAGAAAAATATGTAAAATATATAAAATAGTTTCCTTTCCTCGAGTGTGGATCGAACTTAGAACCTGTAGCTTTTACAGTCATACGCCTCAATATTTCTTAAGTTCCCAAACCGCGGGATTCACCGTGAAACGCGTGAAAGCTCTAACAATTTCTAACATTAACATAAACCCTAACTAGAATAAGCTGTCATAGAACAATAATAGTTTTTATGTCATAAATCCATTACACCTCGCAACTATATTAATCGTCTCTTACAAACAATTTGTCATCGAGACGGACAGACAGACGTACTACAATGAACTGCTAAGTGGAAACGTTAGCCAAACTAACAGTTAGTTATCTAGAACTCTATTATCTAGCAGATAAAGACGCTTTTTCTTTATCAGTATGTTATAAGTAAATTTGTCTACAGTTAGGATGGGTAGGGGTACTGCAGGGTGAATTCACCTTAGGGGGTTGTAATAAGGGTGTTTTTTGAGTATTTCGTATAAAAACATTGATAATGGACTGGATGAAAGAGTTTACTGTCTCTCATGTGGTTTGTTTTGCAGTTCATGTTATAAATAATTACAATATATATGTTATGTCTTAAAATTTAATATGTAGTTGCTTTAAAAGTTCATGATTGTAAGATTTATTTTTAGCCCCACACAATATCTCGTATTTCCAGAAGAACCTGGGAGACTAGTGTTAAGATACCGTTCTCATTAAGACACTGCTGTTCCCAACTATCCGCTTGAATTCCGGATACATTGCCCGTTTACGGAAAACAACAGCGCGCTTTACTTCGTTACCAGGGTACCGGAAATGAAAATATTCAATTATTTCTCCCAACTATGATTGAATACAAAACCTGATGCGTTCATCCTCCTACGCTTCTGCCATAGTACCCAGTGCCACTTCCTTTTTAGTGTCAAGACACCTCTTTCCCCACAAACTATTTTCCAGATATTGATTATAGTCAGACCCAAAAACAAAAATGAAAATAATTAATTACCCCAAGTGAGACACGAAGTTACAACCATCGCGTTTACAGTCAGCGCGCCATTGAGCAACGAGTCCTTTTGTTAAAATATTATTTCTCTTACTATTTAATTTTCATGATTGATCATTTCTTGTATATTACAATCAGATTTTTTATTTATATGCAAAGACATTCAACAATCTTTAATTTATTATAGTTATTATTATTCATTTGAGGCGTAGACGTGACATATTCCGGGTTAGATACTCGAGGATATGAAACATTTACTATTTTAATTTCTACCAGAAAGTTGATGTAGAGAACACTGCGTTTTGGCTTGTTACTAAAAAGCAACAATCCAAAGCACAGCGTTAAGTTCCGCCGCTAAACACACAATACAAAACAAAGTCAAAGAATAAAAGACGAAATAGCTTTATAGCTTGTTTCATATATGAATTCCACATACAGCTAGTGATCGCCCCAATTCAGTAACATTCCATCGAGCGATATAAAGTTGAAAATTGGAATATTTCCACCGTCTGTTCATTGACTTTACTGTATGCCCGCACTGTTAAACCGAATTCCAATTAGATTAAACCCGAATAGTAACAAATATCCAAACTTCTCTCTATCAGCTTCACACTATATCCCGCATATGACAGGATAGGCAGAAGGAAATTGGGAACCTAGTGTAAAGACACTCCGTTCCACTTCTGTTCATTCCCGCTCGAAGAGGTGAATCATTTTATATCTTCTTTTATTCGGTATAGTGTCGAGGAAAAGCGCGGTGTTGAGATCCGCCACTTATCACGGAATGCTTCCATAATTCGACGGAGAGTGAGAAGCGGAGTGTCTTAACACTGAGCTTCCTCAGCCTAACCTTAGTTTCCTGCGGGATACAGCGTGAAGCTTTCGAAAAAAAAAACCAAAGTAATAATTTATATTTTTATACAAACATTATGTAAAATTATCTGGCACAGCTCATTTGCGAGTCGCGACACTCCTGAGAAATACCACCTATTACTCAACAGCATGTATGAAATTTATAACGCGGCCCCAAAATACAAAGAAACGAAAGAAATTCTGCTAACATTTATGTTGAGGCGTATTATTTATGTAAGTGCAAATGTATCAGTTTTTTTTTATTAGGGAAGTCAGCGGGAACCTGGGAACCTAGTGGTAGGATACTCTGTTCATAATAAGATAAATTTGCGTATTTTTCGTCGAATTTATGGTATTACGGGTTGAATGGCGGAACAAAACGCTGAGCTTTGACTTGTTGCCAAAGCGAGTCAAAATTAAAGTATTAAATATTTCATTTAATCAATTGGGGGATCGAACCCACGACCTGTCATGATTACAGTCGCACTGGCCTCACCACTTTTTAACAGTAATCTTCACTGTGCTATATCATTTAGTCACTCATAAATTACATTTTATTATATATATATATATATATATATATATATATATATATATATATATATATATATATATATATATATATATATATATATATATATATATATATATATATATATATATATATATATATATATATATATATATATATATATATATATATATATATATATATATATATATATATATATATATATATATATATATATATATATATATATATATATATATATAGCTTTTGCATATATACTTTTAAAGTAAAAAAATCCAAGCGCTCGATAGCGAATGTAGAGCGCGTTAACACGTTAAGGGGTATCGTTTAACAACGTCACCTAGTTGACCAGCCAGCCTGTACCGCTGCTGAGTCTCAATTACTATGAAGTATGTAAACATAACTACAGGTAACTTTAAAAATTTTGTAAAGCTTAGTAAAATTGTTAATATAATTTTATGTTTGTGTACTTTTTTAAAATGATCGAGTTGTGTATATTTAAAATACTAATAAATAAACCATTGCCGGTAATGAGTTCGATATCCACGCAGGGGAAAAATATTTTCACTCGTAAGATTTAACGCGGCGTTTAATTCCGCACATTCAATATGCCATGTCTTGAATTCGGATTGAAAATAGAGTATGTTATGTTGGGGTGTTATTTATGTAAAGATTGGCAATTAATGCAAACCTTAACTATTTTTGATAACATAAAAACTTGTGTCATACCACTTAGTTTCCTCTGGCCAAGTGAGGGACACCGCATCAAGCCGTAATAAAAGTTGAAACAATTTCAGATTTATCAAAAACACCTTCCGGTAACATATAAATATAAAATACTTTCCGGTAATGTTTTATTAGCTTCACGTTCAAAGTGTAAAAAAAATATATATATATAAGATCAATAATGAAAGCAGAGAGTAGGTGAATGGAATTTAAAGTGAAGTGTCTCCGTTCCCATTAAGACACTCTGTCGCTGCTCTCAATACGCTACGCCTCATTAACGTACAGAATATTAAATATATGGAAATGGAAATTGGAAATGTTAAATATATGGTATCCGCAACCAGCGCGTTTACAGTCACAAGCTTGATATACGGTAAAATACTGGTGATTTTTTTTCCTTCCTGCTTCACGCTGTATCCAGTACATGGCAGGGTAGGCAGAAAGAGCTTGGGAAAATAATATTATGACACTCGGTTCCGATCCTCACTTGCCTAATTTAAGGCGTATTGAGTGGCGGAACTCAACGCCGCGCTTTGCCTTTTTACCAGAACGAAGAAATCCACAACCTGTCAACGTTTACTGTCACACGCTTGTACGTCTGCGCCACGACACATCACTGTCGGGACTGTTGTGTACATTCCTTTATTTTTCCACTAATGGCATATTTAATTTATAGCAAGTCTTAACAAACAAATCTATCCTATAAATTGAAAACTAAATTAATTTAATTCGTTATCCGATTTCCAGTTATTTTTTACTGAATTGAAATGTATATATTGTTTAAAGCTGTCGCGTGATATGAAAAAAAAAATCAAGTGATATACTATAGATGTAGGTTCAAATCTCATTCGAGGGACATTGCTTATGTACATATGAGCTATTGATATCGTCACAATGAAGTGATTTACTTAATGACCTAGTTATTAATTTCTAGCCAATTTAAATGTAAAATTTCGATATCAAATGAACGCAAATTTGACATTAAAAAAAATAAAGGAAGCATTTCGTGGGGCAGGGCAATAACCGTACGACTGTAACCGCGACAGGTTGTAGGATTGAGCTACATTTTGGAAAATAAAATATTTAATATTTGCTATCAAAGCAGAGAGTTGAGCTCCGTCAAAACTCAATTTCCCTATTTCGGCGAAAAGTGATGAACAGTAGAGTCTAAACAGAAAAGGAGTATCACGAACACCAGGTTCCCAACGTTCTTCTGTCTTGGATGTGTATGTGGATGGGCACCGGGGCCCGGCATTACCTAATGCGAAACGCAGTGGCCAAACCCACTACTTAACGCCGGTCTTAAATGCCGGGGGTGGTAACAATCCGGTCGAGTCTGCCCGTGCGTGTTGCCATTGCTGGCAACGTGACTCTCCCACACGTACTTTAGTCGCCTCTTACGACTCCATCAGTAACAGGGTGATCCTATTCTAAGCCGGGATCACACGGCAAAAACCTACCACCTACTACGTAAAACGGAAAAAATATTAATGATTTTACTTGTTTTGTGAATTTTCTCCAAAATTCACAAAACAACAAACAAACACACACAAAGCAAACACCATTTGTACAAGTTTAATAAGAAACAAGTATAATAGTATTAAAATTTAATTTCGCGAAGCCGCCTCAGCCTATCTCAGCCTCTAATTGCGTTTTATTAAAAGTCAACCCAAGTGGAAATCAATTAAGTTGGGGAGGCGTTACGTGGAGCACTCTGTATATGTATATGTATATGTATATACACATATATAGGCCGATATTAAGTAAATATATATAGTTATATGAATTATTTTGAGAAAGGGTATTAGTTTTCTTATATATTTGAATTATAATATTTAAAATTAATATTTCCAATATATTTAATATTTTCAAATTAAATATTTAATATTTTCATTTCTTCGCTCTGGTAACAAAACAAGGCGCTAGTTTGAGTTCCGCCACTCAACACGCAATGCCTCATTTTCGGCAGAAAATGGGGATCGGAAGTGCAACGGAGTGTTTTAACACTAGGTTCCCAAGTTCGCCTACCCTGCCTACGCTGTCATGTGCGGGATACAGCGTGAATCTGAGTGAGTGTTATCGTATAAATTTAATACAATATTGTTTATAATTAAAACCTGCAATAAAAAAATATTATTTTTATCTTTACATTATCAATTTTTACTTAGGACTAAGGAGTATCCTAAGCGAAAGAGGATATGAAAAATTATTGTATTTTTTTAGCTTCACGCTTCGTTTTCGTGTCCTACTTGCCGACGAATGCTTGAAGCATTGCATGTAATGATACCTGCTAAACTACATGTAGCTAGTTTAGCAACACTGCAAGCAGTGCCTTTATGAAAGTGTAAAATATATGTTATTGTATTTTTACTATGTTTTAAAGTGTTATTCCACAGTTAGGACAGAAATATATACGTAAAAAAGAAACTGTTAAATACATTTTTTTCATTATAGCCTATGAAATTACTTAATAAAAGATTTTTTTTTTTTGGGGTAAAAGACCAATTAGTTTTTCAGCTTCATACTGTATACCGCATAATGCCGGGTGGACAGAGGGAACTTGGGAACCTATTGTTGAGACACCCCACTCTGTTATACGCTTATACCGAATTTTAAATGGACGCTATTAAATATTTCATTTCCTTGAGAACTCAATTCATAATATTTCGCGTTTACAGTAACACACTCGTGCCCATGCATTAACAAAAACCAAAATAATAATTCCGTACCAAACGGAAAAATCAGCGGCGAATCATTCCACGTATTCTTATCAATGTTATCAAAACAACACAGTTTTATAACAAAAATAAAATTGTCAAATATTCATATGAAATATGAGAACAAAACCCTAAAAAGGTGTTAATATTATCAACGCGAGGCAGCCGTGCTCATCGCTAATTGAACAACTGCTAGTAATAAAAATTTATAAAGCCAACAGACTGCATGTTACACCGTTGCTAAAAATTATAAATTTATTATACGACACATGTAATTATATTTGTAATAAAAAATGAGTTTTTTAAGTAGAAAAAACGGCCTGTTCCCATTAGCCTTACTGAGTAGTACTTCTGGAAATTTCCTTCTAAATTGTTTACGTCACAAATCTTTCTCTCTGTATCACTAAACTTTACGCTGTAACCCGCACATGGCGTTGTAGGCAGAGGGACATTGGAAATCTAGTTAAAACACTCCGTTCCAATTCCCACTCTGGTGGAACTCAACGCCACGCTTTGCCTTGTTACCGACATATATAAGTTTTATTAAGCGAAAAAAATCTTAGTATACATCGAAAAGGCACAGGCGGTAGATTTTGGCCTTTCTATTTTGGCTTTCTCTCTAATTATATATATATATATATATATATATATATATATATATATATATATATATATATATATATATATATATATATATATATATATATATATACATTTTATATTGTGCTCCTGCTCATAGTAGAGTAGGCAGAGGAAACTTGGAAACCTAGTGTTAAGACAATCCGTTTCCTATTTACCACAGAATTTTGGAGGCATCATGAGTTGGTTCACTTGCAGACCTCAACGCCGCGCTTTATTCCTTACCAGAGTGTGGAAATGAAATATTATATATTTTATTTCCAATAGTGAAAATAGAACCCACAACCTGTCACGTATACAGTCCTGTTTGGGCCTATACGCCACTGGACACTTAATATTAAAAAAAAAATCTACAGAATACATGTTACACTACGGTGTGATACACAGTGGATTTTAACTAACCCCCGATTTGAAGAGCTTTTGTTAATTTTTGGGGAGCATTCGTCGCTTGAGTGTTGTTCACCCCTTTCAGTACCTCTGAGCACCTGGTTCATTTAGATTATATGACTTGTAATCATTGACCTTTGCTGTTTTTGCTATAATGTAGAATAGATATGATAAATAGAATCGTCGTGGCGCAGGAGCAGGTTGTGAGTTCATTCCAAATTCGAGCAAATTATATTTCATATTTTCAAATTATACATTTAATGTTTTCATTTATAATATTCTTTATTGTACTACAAAATATAAAAACAGGAATAAATAAAAAAAAACAGTTAGTGTACAAAGGCGGACTTATCTCTTTAAGAGATCTCTGCCAGTCAACCAGTGTATGTGGATACGTTACAATAAGCGGGTAAAGCGAGCACAATTTCAGAAATTTTAATTTAGATATTATTAAATAGTCATATATTTTATATAATCCATATAAAACAAATATAGACAACGAATAAATAAATATATAAACATAGCTATTACATACATATACATACATAATTTATACAATATACATAGTATAAATATAAACTTAAATTGTACACAAAAGTTATATAATATATATCCATACATACACATATATCCATATATACTCTCGTAACAAAACAAAGTTTGGTTCCGACACTCAACATGCAATACCTCTAATTCAATGGAAAATGGGGACAAGACCTGAGTGTTTTAATACCAATTTCCTAAGTTTCCTCAGCCTAGCCTGCCAGGAGCGGGATACAACGTGAAGCTGAATTGATTCATTGTAGTTAACCTGTTTTAAATATTGTATTTGTATTGGTTAACGTATTCCAAAATCGCTTAATTTAACTTAGACTTTTGTAACTTTTTACGATTTTTTATTTAGAATTATCAAACGTAAATTGTTCATTCATTCATTTCTTCAATTATGGCGCTTCGAGCGTGCCAGTTGAGCACAGTAAATTGTTTAAAATACTTGTATGTACGTCTTTTGTATATAAAAAGCGTCGTTAAAGAAGCTTCGCCCGCTTAAACTTATTGTTATATTAAGGTTAAATAATAAGAAATTATAATTTACAATAAGTTATATCCTATGTATTATTCTTATATATATGCTAAAAAACTGTAAAGTTTCATTTAAATTGGTTCAGTAGTTCTTGAGAGAAAGTGAAACAAACATACATCCTCCCAAATTTTCATACTTACAATATTAATATAACTCAACTCTCTCTAACTCAGCTTCACGCTGTATCCCGCACATGGCATGGTGAACAGAGGGAACTTGGGAACCTAGTGTTAAGACACTCCACTTCCGTTCCCCACTCTTCTTAACGCCGCGTTTTGCCTAGTACCAGAGCGAAAAAATGAAAATGTTAAATTGAAAATATATATTAATAAATATTTCATTCCCCCAAGTGGGGATCGAACCCACAACCTGTCGCTTACAGTCACACGCTTGTGCCGCTGCGCCACGATAGGCCTCATATTAATATGATTTCACTTTTTATGAGCGTTATTAATAACATCATTATATAAATATTTGTCTTCCTTAAAGTATTATAAAACAGTGATTTAGAATATTTTGTAGAAAACAAAGTGAACTTTGTAAAAAGGTACACTTGAGGACGACGTAAATAAATCAAAAGGAACTTTTTTATGGTTTTTACAAAGTGGTTAATGGTACGATTTATAAAGAAAAGTTAAACGATCGTGTTTTTAAGAGTGTTTTAACTTTAATATTTTATTACTTTATTACAGCTAGCTTAGATAATAATTAATATTTAATTGATATTAAATCGATACTTATGTATATGATTATTTAAATCTAGGATATACTCTTAATATATTATTCATTATACATTTGTAGCCTTTGTGGCACAGTGCGAAGAAAGTGTCAGAATGTAAATGTGATGATCCTGGGTTTAATTCCGTTTTCGGCAAATGAATTGTTTAATTTCTAACTCTAGTAAGTTGACAACGAATCAATCCTAGCTCGAGGAAATAAAATATATGATATTTTCTCTTATATGGAGGCAAAGTGCGGCGTTGAGTTCCGCTCGTTGAGTGCACACACAGAACCTCTGTCTTAAAGGGAACAGAGTGTTTTTCCCAATTTCTCTCCACCTTCCCAGTTATAAGCGGGATAAAGCGTGAGGCTAAAACAAAACAATACCTACATAGCAAGTTTGAACAAGTTTTCACTGAACTTAGAAAATTCCGCCGCTTGTCGCGTGATTTCCGAGGATCTTGTCCAACCCCGAGTTTAATCCGCACTTGGTTTTTATAGTGGTCTAAGTGGCTAGTGAAATACACGTTAGTATATAAAATACCATATATTGTCTTTTATGGGTAGCGAGGTTTTCTTCTTTTTTATATATAAGTGGTTAATATTTGTATGTATGTATTCATGTATATATGTAGGTATTATGTATGTAAGTATGTATGTAGTAAGTGTGAATATGTATTTGTATGTGTATTTTATTATGTTTATTCTAAAGTTAAGTAATACTTTTTGCACCTTCATTTCACTATGCCTAAATTCTGTATTTTGAATGGTTGCCTGTAAGAGATCACTTGTAGTGATAAGGCCGCCATTGCACATAATATGTTAATTTATGTGTTATATTTATGTAAAATTTTAAATTAAGTATTTTATGTGCAATAAAGTGTTATTATTATTATTAATTTGAGAGCGCTTTTAATATAAGAAATATTTCTTTTTTCAGCTTCACGCCGTATCTTAAGTAAAATTCAATTAAGTGACGTAGCTCAACGCGGCGCTTTGCTTTGTTACCAAAGCGAAGAAATGAAAAAACTAATATTTAAAATTAATAAAAAATATTTAATATTTTAATTTCCTCGAATGACGATCGAACCTGTCGCGTTTAAAGTCATAAGCGTGAGCTGCTGGGCCACGTCAACAAACAATGTCTTAAATTCACCGGAAATTGGGTAACGGAACGGAGTATATTAACACTAGGTTCCAAAGTTCCCTCTGCCTACCCTGCCACGAACGGGATACAACGTTAAGCAAAAAAATATATATATATTTACAGCTACTTAACTAACTAAAACTAAAAATATAACACTCTAAAAAACTTTAAATAGCAGTTAAGCTATTCATCCCTTACCCCACACTAGGGGTGGGTCTCATAAATATTTTATACGATCTAAAAGCAAAATTTTGGGGTTTTTCTTGTGTAATAGATGGCTGGGACATGACGTACAGACCGCCTCTGTCACTTGCTACTTATTGTGACGATAATCTGTTAACACATTGTCGTAGGAAATTCAAAACAGTTGTTGATTTTCTTCTTTCAACTTCACGCTTTATCCCGCACATAGCTGGGTACGCAGAGGGAACTTAGGAACCTAGTGATAAGACATTCTAATTGTATAAATTGCGTTTTGAGTAGCGGAAATCAAGGCCGTGTTTTCTTTTGACATAAAAATGATGAACGCATTTAATGGTACGTTGAAATGAAATAAAATAATGAATTCAGCTAAATATTAAGAGCATAATAATAAAGTAATGGGGGCAGAGTGTTTTAACACTAGGTTCCCAGGAACCTGCCTACCCTGCTAGTTGCGAGATACAACAGGAAGCTGCCTTAAGAAAATAGCAACAAACTTACAAATAACTTCAATATTAATAATTAAATTATAAATGAATCTCCCAATATTAATGAACTGGCCGCGCTAACATCGTGAAGGCTTATCAATTATTCAATGAAACCCATACTATTAATTATCTTCATAACAAACTCTGTTAGTATTGAATTATGATGACCGATATGAGTGAGGTCAAATCTTGATACTGTGATAATCAATGGTTCTATTTGGAACTATATTTTTTATTGTACTTAATAATTGCCTGCTATTTTGTAATATGTAGAGGGAACCTGGGAACCTAGTGATAGGATGTTTCTATTACTAGCGATACTTCTTTTTTTTTTTTTCGAATTCTGAAAGCATTTCATATTAAGGGGGATGAATCATTGCCGAGCTTTACCTTTTGTTAGCAGGGAGAAGTAAATTATAAATATTTCTTCGAATGAGAGTTGAAACTCCAGATTGACGAGATATTTTACTTAAGGGTTTACTGGGGCTTAAAATAAATATTTAATAAGGAGTATCTTAACACTAGATGCCCAAGATCCCTCTGCCTACCCTGTCATGTGCGAGATACAGCGTGACACTGAAAAGCCCTAATAGCTTAGCTTAGCGATAAACAAAGCAAAAAATCTAAGCGTTTCAGTACATTACATTCATTCCATACGTTCACAAACTTTCAAACTCCTCACTCCACATGCGTCGAAGTCACGCTCGACTAGTGCAGTGCAAAAGTCACAAAGTTAACCTACTTAAAGGTCGAAAACTGGAGCGACGTAAAATATTTACAGCTTTTGCACTTAGTCGAGCCTAAGCGGAGATCTTTGTAGATCCTAGTTATAAGCGAGCTTTTTACGTACATAACTCCAATCAGAAACGATTATTAGAGTTTAAAGGACATTTAAATACAAGGATACTACTACAAATCTTGCAATAATGATATATATTTTTTGGCTTCATACTCTTTTTTTAGGGACGGTAGAGGAAACTAAGGAACCTAATGTTAAAATGTTCCGTTCCTAATAAATCACTTCCATTCACAATGCTTTTCCAAATTTAAGGTATTGCATGTTTAGTGGTGGAACTCAAAACCTTTATCTTGTTACCAGAGTGACACAATGAAATTTTTAAATACTAGAATAACACTATTTTATTAAGTAAATTCAACAAATTTCAAGCGGATGAACATTAAAAAAATAAAATTATAGGTAAAATAATAAAAAAAAAATTGTAGCAATTTTGACTACTTTAATTTGTCTACTTTAAATAAGCGTAACTGTTTTGTGGAATTGCGTGTTGAGTGGCGAAACTCAACTCCGCGCTTTGCCTTATTACCAGAGCGAAGAATTCATTTCTTAGCTCTGGTAATAAGGCAAAGCATGGCATATTAAATATTTAAATTGAAAATATAAAATATTTCATTTCCTTGACTGGGGATCAAATCCAGAAACTGTCGGTTACAGTCACACGTTTGTGCCGCTGCGCCAGGACAGGCCTCGACAGGCATCGACAGGCATCTTCACTTCGTATAAATAAAATAATGGAAAATCTATTTGAGAATGTATGATACTGAGTAAATTAGATTTTTCACCTATCGAAAGCTCATCTATCTGTAAATAAGCTTTCAGTAGTGCAAAAATTGAATAGTCTCGTAAAAATGAAATAAAAGTCGCTACATATATATAAATATACTGTACGATGGTATCATTCGCTTTTTATGTGTTCAACGTAAATAAAATTGGATGTCAAGGTATAGTGTTTTCTATGGGAAACCGTAAGTGAAAATTTAATTTCTTTTTCAGCTTCATTTTATGTATAGGAAACTTAGGAAACCTAGTATTGTAGGAATGCGTATTGAGTTGTAGAGCTTAACACAGCGTTTACCTTCGTTACCAGAGCGAAAAAATAAAATTTTCATGTTCTCAAGTTTGCACCAAACTCACGACCTATCGTATTTACAATCGCACCCATTTGCCCCCGCGTCGCGAGAAGCCTCAGGGCTTTTTATGTATCACGTTAATAAAATTGGATATAAACGAATAGTGTTTTATATGGAAAAATGTAAGGGAAAATTTTAGAAATGATAAAATTTTACGAGCTACTGCTTCACCAGCATTGTCTAATGGAAATAACTACTTGTAGTTTGCTGTACGACACATGACACATTCAGCAGGTAGAGTGGATAGCATTGAAAAGTTTAACGTTATATGATTTTAGATAAAAAGTCTCTACAACTTTTTGGATTAGCTCGTTTTATTAGGAATGAACTTTCAGTTCTCTATTATTTTAATATCTGGTTTAGAAAGAGGTTCTACATTTTTCGCCTATTAAATTTATCAACTATCAAAGAACTTTTTATAAATATTAAGCTCTAGGTAACAGTTCCCTTTTATTTGGCATTATATAAAGAAAGGTAAAAAGCTTTTATTTTTCCATTCTTATTTCATTTTTGAGATAATATATGAAAGTCTTATCACTAGACCGAAAATTCATAAAATCAATCCCCTGAATGAGAATTAAATCTATAACCGCGTTTACTACATCATTATAAATCTAAAAAATAATGGAATTTTAATGCCTTATAAATAATACTAAAGTGTAATTATAGTATATCTCTACGAAAACCCACAAGGTATATGAGGCACGCCTAAAAACACTCTACAAACTTCTACCGTTGCCCCGACAAGAATGCAAAAGAAAAACGCTTGCAACATCTAAAATTTTAATAATATTTCTTCTGTAACGCGGCCTATTACACGCTCACGGCCCGAGCTATTTTTTAATAAATTTGCGCCCCACAAAGCGGAAAATTATCAATAATAAAAAAATCTCAAAGACTATGCGTTATGAAAAGATACTCTTATGTTTTAGCCAACTGTGAAATATGTAAAGGCGGTTGCTTTTCTTTAAAAAATATGCTAGTAAACTACACTAAGGCGCATGAAATATATACAATGTTTCACAGTACTTGTGATCGTTTTGGAATCGATACTTACTCGTATATATGGAAGTAAATTTTATTAACTTTCAATGTAAATGAACTAAAGATATTTAAAAACAATACTTTCTTTGACATGCATTAATTTTTTTTTCTACTCTATTGTATTTTATGCAATCGATGAGTGGGCAAAATTTAATTATAAACAAGACCTCTCATATATAATCCTACGATATAATCAATATTTTCTCGCTCTGGTAGCCAGGTAAAGGTTTCACCAATTGACACATAATGCCTTAAGAATTCGGCGAAAGAAGGATCGCTTTGCCTATCCTGCTAGCATAACATAACACCGCTAAATATGTTATAACTGTCAAAACAAATATATAAATCTCAATCCAGATTTTCTGAGCGTTTCCTAGGATTGTTAGTTCTAAATTACAGTTCCACACTGAGGAAACGGTAATCATATTTTATATATATACTAAAGTATTTTCTGCAGGCCTGTCGGATTAATTTCGTGCGACTGTAAAAGTGACAGGTCGTGGGTTCGATCTTGAACGCCTAAAAACACTCTAAAAACTTCTACCGTTGCCCCGACAAGAATGCAAAAGAAAAACGCTTGCAACATCTAAAATTTTAATAATATTTCTTCTGTAACGCGGCCTATTACACGCTCACGGCCCGAGCTATTTTTTAATAAATTTGCGCCCCACAAAGCGGAAAATTATCAATAATAAAAAAATCTCAAAGACTATGCGTTATGAAAAGATACTCTTATGTTTTAGCCAACTGTGAAATATGTAAAGGCGGTTGCTTTTCTTTAAAAAATATGCTAGTAAACTATACTAAGGCGCATGAAATATATACAATGTTTCACAGTTGTGATCGTTTTGGAATCGATACTTACTCGTATATATGGAAGTAAATTTTATTAACTTTCAATGTAAATGAACTAAAGAAATTTAAAAACAATACTTTCTTTGACATGCATTAATTTTTTTTTCTACTCTATTGTATTTTATGCAATCGATGAGTGGGCAAAATTTAATTATAAACAAAACCTCTCATATATAATCTTACGATTTAATCGATATTTTCTCGCTCTGGTAGCCAGGTAAAACGCGGCGTTGAGTTCCACCATTTGACACATAATGCCTTAAAGATTCGGCGATAGAAGAATCACTTTGCCTATCCTGCTAGCATAACATAACACCGCTAAATATGTTATAACTGTCAAAATAAATATATAAATCTCAATCCAGATTTTCTGAGCGTTTCCTAGGATTGTTAGTTCTAAATTACAGTTCCACGCTGAGGAAACGGTAATCATATTTTATATATATACTAAAATATTTTCTGCAGGCCTGTCGGATTAATTTCGTGCGACTGTAAAAGTGACAGGTCGTGGGTTCGATCTTGACTCGAGAAATATTTTTGTTAGCTTCACTTCTACTCTGCCTCGTGCGGGATACAGTATCCCGCACAAGGCAAGGCAGGGTAGGTAGAGGGATCCCGGGAATCTAGTGTTAAGACACTCCGTTCCACTTCCGTTCCCCACTTTCCGCCGAATTTGAGGCATTGCGTGTTGATTGGCGGAACTCAACGCCGCGCTTTTCCAGAAGACCAGAGCGAAGAAATGAAACATTAAATATTTTAATTGAAAATATTAAATATTTTATTTCCTCGAGTGGGGATCGAACCCAGAACCTCTCGGTTACAGTCACACGCTTTTGCCGCTGCGCCACGACAGGCCTCAGAAGAGAAATATTAAGTATTTTAGTTTCTCCGCTTCTCCGCTCTGATGTCCAATCATTTAACTACAATACCTGCACTATCTTAAAGAGTACGATACGGAGTATGTTAAAACTAGGTTCCCAAGTTCCCTCTGCCTACCTCGCCATATCTGGGATACAACTTGAAGCTGATAATAAAAATTACTTACAGTAATTTTGTTATTTTACCGAGCGATTCAATGATTCCTCTATTAGACTTACATTTAACAGCTTTCTCAATAAAACAAGCGTACCTGAAATAGTAAAAATAAATTATTAATAAACAAAATCTCAAGATTATGTAATTCAAATACCGATTTTGATTTGGTTGAAGCCTGTCGTGGCGCAGCGGCACAAGCGTGTGACTGTAACCGACAAGTTCTGGGTTCGATCCCCAGTTGAGGAAATGAAATATTCAACATTTTCAATTTAAATATTTAATGTTTTATTTCTTCGCAAGCTTCTTCTTAGGAAAGCAATATAGTTTATAGAAAACGTGTAAAAATGAGAACGAAAGAAGGCTTTTCGAGACGGAAGTTTTCGAATTCCGCTAAGTTCATGTTTTCTAAAAAGGAATTGTATAATAACTATTCATTTATTTATTTTATGTAGGGTATAAAGAGGGAACTTGGGAACCTAGTGTTCAAACACTCGGTTTCATTTTTCACTTCCCATTTGAGACGTTGCGTGTTGAGTGATGCAACTCAACGCTTGGCCAGACTTGTTATCAAAGCAAAGAAAAGAAAACAACAAATATTTAATTTCCACGTGTGGAAATCAAATCCACAACCTTTCGCGTTTACAGTCGCTCGCTTGCGCCCCTACACCATGACAGACCCCAAATATATTTTTCACACATTTTTTCCCCATTTGATTTACATTTTATACCAGAAAACGATAATCTTTCTCTTCAATCCATAATGCCATACTTAAATCATGTTGAAATGTGAAAAAGAATGACAGACGCCAAATCAAGATTTATGTAGGGCGGCATTCATAAATGCAAATAAGTATTTGAGAGGTCTCAAGGGAATACATAAGCTTGTGTTCTTGTGATTTTTTTCTTATATACTGTTTTTACTTTACTGAGGGTTGCATGGAAAAATAAGTTGAAGTTACTATATGCTAAGCCCTGATGCTAAAGAAGAGGTAATAAAGCTAGTTTGATCTGTATGTCAGTCATACAGATCAAGCTAGCTATATCACCAATTCAGCAAAGCCTTATTGGTAGCTAATCTTGATGGAAATTGAATAAATAAGTTTAAGAAGAACAAGTACTTTGCCAAGATGATGTAATGAGAGTATTTTTATAGGAATGGGTCTTATAAAATAAAAAAAAATCTATATTTATTTTTCGACCACTTAAAAATTGCACAAAAAGTGGAAAATAATGTCCCAATATATACTGTGAGTCCCGCTCGTGGCGCAGCGGTACAAGCGTGTGACTCTAACCGACAGGTTGTTGGTTCGATCCCCAGTCGAGGAAACGAAATATTTAATATTTTCAAATTAAATATTTAATGTTGTCATTACTCCGCTCTGGTAACAAGGCAAAACGCGGCGTTGGGTTCCACCAACACGCAATGCCTCAAATTCGACGGAAAGCGGGGAAGGGAAGTAGAGCGGAGTGTTTTAACACTACGTTCCCAAGTTCCCTTTACCTACCCTTCCATGTGCGGGATACAGCGTGAAGCTGAGTAATATATACTGTATTACTTGTTTTACGATAAAAAAGAAAAGAATTTTTGTTTTAAATATCTCATAACTTCCCGCTATATATGCAGAGGAAAATTGGGAACCTTGTTAGGACCCTTAGAAGCAAAGTTACGCAAAAGCTGTGTTCTACTATAACGAATGTAAAAGACAAATGCCTATTTCGCATACATACATAAAAAAAAACATTATTTGTCGCCACGTAACGTTCACAAAATTATAATTATAATTAAAACACGTCCACGTGGTAAGCTGATGAGGCGACCTGGCAAAACAGTGATTTTGTACGCAAATTTGTACGACTGTAACAATGTTTTAACGAATTATGTATATTTTTTACTGTATATTTTTGTAATTAAACGTGATTTGTCGTAAAGCTCAAATATTGGAGTTACAATATGTACAATATGTACAAGTGCTATTTTCGTCTGCTTGTATAAGTATAGAGCTAAGTATAAAAAGGGGTATTTTTGCTTACAATGTTAAAAATAATGTTGAATTACTGATACAGGGGGTGTTGTTGTGCATAATTATAACTCCACAGGCTAATCTAATATTAAATATTTTAAATTTTTGCTAAAATAATAAAGGAGAGCGCGGCGTTGAGTTCCGCCACTTAACACGTAATGTATAAAATTCGGTGAAAGTGAACGCAATGGAGTGTCTTAACACTAAATTACCAAGTAGCCTTAGCTTTGGAATGTCTTATCGTAACGCAAATATATTTAGACACCAAGTAACAAACGTACAAACAAATAAATTCTTTTCTTATATAATATTATCAATTTTCTCGACTTTTTCCAATAATTGGCAGCCTCTTGTCTTAATATATATTTCAATAGAAAACTTGTTGGAACTTGGCACTATGAAGCCGAGTGTATGAAATATTACCACGAATTGTTGATAAAAGTTTTCTGATTTCCGACAACTAAGTAGTTTCTACTTAACTCAATTTCATCTTTCCTGACTTTGCTGTCTTTTTCATTGCATTATTGAAGTTTAAATTATTTTATTCTGTATACTTTGTATGTGTATCTTATTATGACTGGGTCTATATGAATAAGGTTAAGATACATCTGTAATACAGTAGGACGTGTATTAACACTAGGTTCCCAGGTTCCCAAATTTGTGTACTCATACATACTCGGGATACAGCGTGAAGCTTAAAAAACGAGAGATTGTCAAAAGAAAAACTTTGCAATAAGCATGTTCCAAAATTTCTGTGTAAAAACACAAAAAGTGATTTAACACTAAAAAAACTATGCTTGAAAACTGATCTGGGTTCATACTAAACTTAAATTTAAAAAGCGTATAAAAACTTTTTGAACGTAGCAGAATTTCAACCCGCGCCTCTGGAATACCGTTCCAGCGCTCTGACCAACTAAGCCATTCGTTCTCACCGAGCTCCGTCGAAATTCATATACGCTTGTTACAACTTATTTATGTTGTTAGCATCTCTGTAGGGAGATTTTTACAAATTTCCGCTACCCAAAGACAACTCGTAAGAATTATCGTTTGGCAAAACGATGACAATACTATTATTTTAATATTTTTACTATGTTTTAAAGTGTTATTCCACACTTAGGACAGAAAATACTAAACTTAAATTTAAAAATCGTATAAAAATTTTGAACGTTTGGGTAGCGGAAATTTGTAAAAATCTCCCTACAGAGATGCTAACAATATAAATAAGTTGTAAGAAACGTATAAGAATTTCGACGGAGTTCGGTGAGAACGAATGGCTTAGTTGGTCAGAGCGCTGGAACGGTATTCCAGAGGCGCGGGTTCAAATACTGCTTCGTTCAAAATTTTTTACGTTTTTTAAATTTAACTTTAGTATTTTCTGTCCTAAGTGTGGAATAACACTTTAAAACATAGTATAAATATGATCTGGGTTCAATTTCCAGTCCGTGGAATTAACTATTTTCTTATTCTCGATCTGGTAAATGGATAAGGCAATTTGTCGACATTAGGGTTGGAAAATGGAGTGTTTTAGCATTAAATTCCCTATCTTGATATATGTCGAGGTAGGGAATTTAGTGCCGAGATATAAATATTTATTAGGAATTAGGATTATTAGGATTAAGGATACAGTGTGAAATAATTATAAAATATAAAAAAATAACATACATTGCCTATCAGCGTTGAGTTCCGTCACTTCACGCAATGCTTCCAAAAGCATATGTATGAAACTAACAAAAATCTTCACACTTATTATAATTGAACAACATTTGTCATACATATTTTCTATCACGTATAAGAATTTTCTATTACGTATATGAATGGAAGTGGGACGGAGTGTCTTAACACTAGGTTCCCGGGTTCCCTCTGCCTACCCTGCCTCGTGCGGGATAATTATCTTTCAGAGAATTTCGGTGGTGAAACAGAAAATATATAAGCAGACTGTGTGTGTGTGAGATAGCGTTAATTGTCAGATTACTATCTGAAACTTTATTCGTAACTGGTGCAACTGGCCCTTGTATTACGAAAACCAATATCAAATAATTATGACACTGTTCATCGACACACTCTCCCGTATTGATATTTCATTTTGGCACTACGCCCAATTTCTGATTTAGCTTTTGATATATGGACGAGACGCGGCGTTGCTCGACACATATGATAAATGTTCAGTGCAAAAATTACATTTCACTGATTATTCTGAAATTTTGAGGTAATCTGTAATGTTACTTTGTACTATTTTCGTTTATAATGTATTTTAAACCTTTACGTATATGTAAGCGTAGATAGAAAAAACTGAGAACGAGGCCTGTGGTGGCACAAGTGTGTGGCACGACAGGCCTCGGTTGTAAAGGCGACAGTTTGTGGATTCAATTCCTATTCAAAGAAATTAAATATTTTGTTTCTTCGCTCTGGTGACAAGGCAAAGAGCGGCGTTGAGGTCGGCCACTCAATATGCAATGCCCGAAATTCGGCAGTGGAAAACAGAGTGTCTCAACACTAGATTTCAAAGAATCGTCTTGTGGTACACGTGGTACACTAGATTGCAAAGAACCGTCTGCCTACCGGGCGTAGCCAGACGGCTCTTTGCAATCCAGTACCACAGTACATACCAGTGTAGGTACCACAGTATACAGAGTAAAATTGAAAAAAAAAAAGAAGATAAAATATAGTACTGACGTTGTATTGACTAAAATAACAATAATAATAACTTTAATTTGCTGAATTCACTACGGAAATAAAAGTTAATTCACTCATTATGAGAGTAAACAACAATATAAATAAGTATATGCATTCGTACATATTTGTATAGCAGCGATAAACTAAATGAAAAACCATATATTGATTTTCGCTAAATAAAAAGTAATTTTACTCAACTATGATAAAAAGTGCCTTGTTTTATAGCTTCAGGGTGTATCCTGCACGTGGCATAGAAGGCATAGGGAACTTGGGAACCTAAGTGATCGAGTTAAGGAAACTTCCCATTTCTATCGAATTTGAGGCATTGTGAGGCATGGCGTGTTTGGTGACGGAACTTAACGTAACACTTTGTCTTGTTATCAGATTGAGTAAATGAAAATATTATTGTTTCATTTCTTCGAATATATATTATGTGTTAAGATAATCCACCTCCATCTTACACCTAATTACTGATATATTTCATACTGTATAACGTAACTCAACGCCGTGCTCTACCTAATATAGAGCTTCAAATAAAATAATATTAACATAAATATTTATTTATTATTTGCAGTGTTGAGTTCCGCCACTCAACACGCAATCCCACAAATTCGGCAGAAAGTGGGGAATGGAAGTGGAACGAAGTGTTTTAACATCAGGTTCCCAAGTTCCCTCTGTCTACGTGCGGGATACAGCGTGAAGCTTAATATGAGTACAACGAAAAATAAGAGCTGTATAAATATATATTTTCTTCCATAAATAAATACCAAACGTTCGTTTTCTATTTATCTTTACGACCCCTCAACTTTCCCTTCCAACTGCGGTCATTATGTGGGGCGGATTAAAGCATGTTGCTAAATTGCTACAACCCAAATGATGAGGATTAAGGTAGCTACATGAATACATGATATCGAAATATTTATTAAAATATATAGATATATATATATATATATATATATATATATATATATATATATATATATATATATATATATATATATATATATATATATATATATATATATATATATATATATATATATATATATATAATTCACGCAGCTTCACGTTGTATCACGCATGGAGCAGAGTAGGAAGAGGGATCTTGGAAAATAAAATTTATGGAAAACGTGTTAATTTTGAGCGTAGCGGGTTTTGAATCTGCGCCTGTTGGAAACCGTCTTAGCGGTCTTACCAGCTCTGCCATACGTTCTTAGAAACGAGTTGAGAACGTATGGCTTTGTTCGTAAGAGCGCTAAGACAGTTTTCTAAAAGCTTGGGCTTAAATCCCGTAACGTTAATATTTTTACGTTTTCAAAAGATAGATTATTTTTCTGTTCTAAGTTTGAAATATAACTTTAATTGTATAAAAAAATATACTTAGTGTGAGGACACTCCAAACGAGAACGGAGAAATTACCTTTTGAGTGGCAGAACTCAATGCCACGCCTATACCTCGTTACCAAAGTGAAGATTAATTATCTATTAAATATTTAATTTCGTCGAGTGGGATTCGAATCCATAACCAGTGGTATTTACAGGCGCACAGTTGTACCACTACGCCACAGTTACTTTTAATTTCTTGATAAAAGAAATAAAAGCTTATATGGCTAAGCTAGAACAATTTCGTCTACAACGGTGCTAGAATTTCAAATGTCAAACATGTTTTGCCCCTCAAGATTACACTTAAGATTTACGCCATCTTGTTCTCCTTTTATATACGTATTCTTATTTAAACATGGACGTGTTAACGTGATTCATTAAAATATATTGTATGTGCCTCGTGTATGTTTGTTTTTAGAAAGGAATTGTGGTTAATTAGTATTTGTTTAGGTTTTCTCTTCAAAAAAGTGTACTTAACAGGATTGCTGAGTAGGCAGAGGGAACTTGGGAACCTAATGTTAAAACACACAGTTCGGTTGTCCACTCTTAGCTTCACGCTGTGTCCCGCACATGGCAGGGTAGGCAGAGGGAACTTGGGAACCTCCGTTCCACTTCTGTTCTCCACTTTTCGCCGAATTTGGAGGTTTGCGTATTAATTTGCTATTGCAAGGCGGAAATCAAGCGCTTTGCCATGTTACCAGAGCGAAGAAATGAAAACATTAAATATTTAAATTGCAAATATTCAATATTTTAGAGTGGGTATCGATCCCAAAGCTTATCATATTAACAGCCACACGCTTGTGCCACTGCATCACGACCGGCGTCTTTTTTGTTCTTTTAACTAGATTAAGCGAAGACTGGATAGTGATCATTTATTTTTCTCATTTCTATTGGTAGACAGTTTTGAAGTTCACATTAAAGTATAATCTCTAACATCGAAGGAAAAGAGAGTGTTATAAGTTTGACCTATTTGTATGTACGTGTGTCTGTCTCTGGAACCGTAGCTCCTAAATGAATGTACCGATTTGAGTGGCGATTGTTTCATGAAAGTCAGTTTATCTGTTTAAAAGCAAAAAGCGCATTGTAAATATAAGATAGTGACTTATTGAGTAGGATTTTCTTAAAAATAAAATACTTTTTTTTTTACATCGTATCAGTTTACTTTTATGTTATTTTCATTATAAATAACGAATATATTATTTCTAACCTTTGGTATATAGATTACAGCACTATCAAAATAAAAAATATATCTAAATATTCTTTATTCAAAAAGGTCATTACAAGCACTTTTGAATTGTCAAGTTACATAGAAGTGTCAGTCCTACAGGAAGCTACCATGGCCTCGGAAGGCGGTTCTGCTGAGAAGAGCCGGCAAGAAACTCAAAAGTTGCTCTTTTCAAAATATCAATTAGAGTAAATATATAACTATAGTTAGTTTCCTGAGTGAGAACAAACAGCGTTTAATCACACGCATTCTTATCATGAATATATGTGTATTGCATGACCTTTAAACTATATCCTCTTCCAAATTTCTTATTTTGTACTTATTATGAAACCGTGTTAAAATTTGAGCATAGTGTTAGTAGAACCCCTGTCAATTCGAAACCATCAAAACGTTGAAACTTTGAACTTTTTAAAGCAAATTTTCTATAAAATTAAAAAATGTTATTTATATATAAAATTTAATCACAAAAAGTTAACGCGAATTAAAATAAATCAGTTGTTTAATTATACAGAATAAAACATTGCATTAAGAAATCACAACGGCGCAAATTCCAACTGTAGAATACTAGCATTCTTTACATAACCTCATACCATTAATCTGTTAAGTAATTTGTACCATACAAGCTTGCTCTAAGGTCTATAATAGTGTGTTTACACACTTGCCATATGCCTTCATTAAAATGCCTTCATATAAGTTCGCTTTGTTTCACTCGAATGAAAGCGGGGTTCCTCATTTCCTACAAACATCTAACGTGATGATGGCAAATGTTTGGAGTGAAGTAGATGTAGATTCGATTCTTACTTGGTGTAATATTTTATTAAGTGTTATTCGTTAATTTATTCCTAGTTACAGCAATATGGTTGGGCTGTAAGCTTTAATTTCGTGGACTATTCAGTACAAGCGACTTTTTTTACTTAAAGGTACTGTTACATTAAACATTTGTTTATTATTTGAAAACAATAGTATTGAAATAATAAAGAATTGTTCTGTTTTGGTCCGAACTTGGAGTGGAGAACGGAATATATATATATATATATATATATATATATATATATATATATATATATATATATATATATATATATATATATATATATATATATATATATATATATATATATATATATATATATATATATATATATATATATATATATATATATATATATATATATATATATATATATATATATATATATATATATATATATATATATATATATATATATATATATATATATATATATATATATATATATATATATATATATATATATATATATATATATATATATATATATATATATATATATATATATATATATATATGATTACAGTCAAGATATTATAAAAGTATGTAGATTTTAACATCAATAAATATTATTAAAAAAAACATCCTCATGACTGGGAACTTGATGTAGAATCAGACACAGTGCCATTAGACCACTTTGGTATCGCTATCTAAATAAAGAAGTAGATTCCGCTGATACAAAAAATGCTATAAGCATAAAAAACTAAAGACCCAAAATAGCAATTGAGGCCTGTCGTGGCGCAGCGGCCCCACTTGAGGAAATGAAATATTTAATATTTTCAAATTAAATATTTAATTTGTCATTTCGCTCTGGTAACAAGGCAAAGCGCGGCGTTTACTTCCGCCACTCAACACGTAATGCCTCAAAATTGGCGGAAAATAGGGAACAGAAGAGGAACGGAGTCTTAATACTAGGTTCCCAAGTTCCCTCCTTCCACCCTGTCAGCCATGTGCGAGATACAGCGTGAAGCTTAAAAAAAATAGCAATTTCAAACTAAATATCACATAATCCGATGTTACATCCGGAGTATTTCTTTTATTACTTTACGAGTGCAATTAAAAATGATTGCGTATTTCTTGAAGTGGGAGGTCTCGTTTAGTACAACATTTAATTCTCATCTTAAATTGCTGGTTGTAATAAAAGTTGATTAATTTTTGTTAGATTCACGCTGTATCCCGCATAGGGTTAACAGTGACAAAACACTCCGTTTCTTTCCTGCTTTTTCTGTAGCTTGTTAAGTGGAATTCAACGCCACGTTTTACCTTGTCACCAGAATGACGAAATGATATATTACAGTCGATCGCTTGTACCGTTGAGCCGTTCTTCGTTAATGACCGATTAAATTTGAAGTATAAAATTATCATCTCTTAACAACTTTCTTGATTAAGATACTATTTGATTGGAATGAATTGATTAGTAAAACCGAAGTTGTCTTTCAATTTGAAGTTTACCACTTTCCATTAAGATACTTCCGCGGCTTAATAAGACATCAGTGTCTTAAAATTGTTAAGGCACTCAAATGTTAAGAGATTTGAGACATTACGTGTTGAGTGGCGGAAAACAACGCCGCGTTTCACCTTGTTACCTGAACGAACAATTAAGCCATTAAATATTTAAATTGAACATATTAAATACTTCATTCTTTTGTGTGGGAATCGAATCGACGACCTGTCACGTTAACAGTCATATGAAAGTGTCCCGGAGCTTGTGCCTCATAGTAAATTCTCATTTATTTTTATATCCAAATTGATTATAAATCTATAATTAGTATAAAATAAAACAATTTACAAGGGTGTGACTGTAACCAACATATTGTGGATTCGATCCCCACTCGAGAAAATGAAATATTTAATATTTTCGTTTCTTCGCTCTGGTAAAAGTAAAAGACGCGGCGTTAAATTCCGCCACTCAATACGCAATGCCTCAAATTCGGCGGAAAGTGGAGAACGGAAGTGGAACGGAGTGCCTTAACACTAGGTTCCCATGTTCCCTCTGCCTACCCTGCCATTTGCAGGATACAGTCAGTGTAAAGCTTAGTAAACAGAACAATTATGCTTATAAGGTTAAGTGAAGACGACGTATTGTATAAATAACAAGTTTTGATATACTTAGTGTGAGTCGAGTCCAAACTAAGACTCACAAAGCAAATGTTAGCATCGAGTGTCTGCACTGTTCGTGAATTCGTTTATCACCACTTCCCGTTCACTGAAAATTTGACCCAATTATCTAAATATTAAAGTCGAAATTCCAACGAAACGATCCAAATATTCGAGATAACTTGAAAACCTCCACAACTTGTCGAACTAATACTCTTCTTACCTCAAAATGGCTAAAGTTGAGCGTAAGCTTTATTGGACCACAATCCATTTTAGACTTTAAAGCTCAACAGGTTGGATTGAATTTTGATCGACACGATCTTGGAGTGGAGGGCGATCTTAATTTACTAAATTGTGTGAGAATGACAGCCAATCCACAATTTATTGTAAATTCCAGCGCAAAATACGTTACATAGTTAGTTTAAACGTTCAACACGTAAGGATTTTTGGTATTGATGATTTGTGTTGTATGAATCACAAGCTTTTAGCTGTTGAAGTAACTAAGCATTATATAAGGAATGGAAGTAGAATGAAGTGTCTTAACCTTAGGTTCCCAAGTTCCCTCTGTCTAGCTTGCCATGGGATACTGCGTGAAGCTGAGTAGTATAAGATAAATTATACAGAATGTAACATGTTATACTTAAGGAAATAATAGATATCTTTTCACAGTGATATTAAATTAGTTAACGTTATGTAAGTATCTTGATAAATAACCTATCCAACACAAAAATAAAACGGTTCCAAGAAGCAGTTCCTAGGATTAGCGCGTTCAACCAAATAAACTCTTACTAATTCGTTAAGCCTGAGAGGATTTCTTCTTATATACCTACTTCTACTGCGTTATATTGATATTTTAAACAAAACAGTCCAAAGATTTGTAGACCGAACCAAACCGAAGCATCCTTTCTTGTAAATATATACATGTATTTTAAATTCTGCATATGTTTGTGGAATAGATAGATCTACGTTATATGCAATTCAATTTTCTTAAAAGCTTCACGGATGAAATGTATATCTAAATCAATTTACTCACATGGCAGGGTGGGCAGAGAGAACTTGAGAACCTAGTGTTAGGACACTCCATTCCACTTCCGCCGAATTTGAGGAATTGCGTGTTGAGTGGCAGAACTCAACGCCGCGTTTTGCCTTGTACCAGAGCCAAGAAATGGAAACACTAAACATATAAATTGAAAATATTAAATATGTAATTAAATATTAAATATTCCCTCGAGTGAGGATCGAACCCACAACCTGTCGGTTACAGTCACACGCTTGTGCCGCTGCGCCACGACAGGCAAATTTAAATCAATTCAGTTACAACAAATCCATTGGAAACGTTGAAACTGGTCAATTTATAATTTAACGTTATTCCATGAAATTAAAAAGCTGAAGTAAAGTTTGAAATAGTTACATAAAAAACACAATCCATGCTCAGAGTTCAGCAGAGCAAGAAACTTGCCAAACTTTGGTCCGCAAAAAATTCCGGGGCTACAGGAATTTTTGTAAAGTTGCAGTTCGCAGGCTTTTGTTCCATGGTTCAGATCGATGAAGCCTGAGGCTGTGTTATGCTTTACCACAAGATAATAAGCTACAAAATTTTATAATATTAAAAAAACTTTCTGAATACAGAAGACGTAAACGCAACTGCATAACATATTGTAAGAAGTTCATACAAAGCTATCTCATATTCAAATGAACTGATCTTTAATCAAAGTGTCTTCTAAGAATCCAATTATTATTAAGTATCAAATCATCTCTAACAAGATCTTTAAAACATCTCCCCACCAAAATCAATACAGGCGACATCCCTTTTGAAATTCCATTTAAGTCAAAGAAGGCCACATGCCATCCTTTTATCTCGTGCCTATCAGACAGCTCGTTAGGACCCGCTGATACTGCCCCGAATGTTCACGAAATTACCGACACCTTGCGAGGGGCTCACGGAATTCTCACTCGGGTAACTAATTTCAAAGATTTTCACAATGAAATTGAATTTGAATTGAAATTTGGACAATTTTGCGGACGTTAGCAACGATTGTGTCCATTTTTTGTTACAATAGCATTTCTTTGGGTCGGAGGGTGCTTTTGTGAATGGAATGCTTTATACAATACGTAATTCTCAATGTGGATTTACGTGTAAAAGCTATTTGTAATACTGATAACGTTAATTAAAAGATAAGGCGATATTTTATGTATTCTAAATTATTTTTATGTGAGTCTTTCCTTAATTTTAATTGAATTTATGTAATTTTAATCATTAGGTTGTCTTTATAATTTTATTAAATTGGGATCTTGGTGTTTAGTTTAGAAAGTCATACAATTTTATTTAATATTATTTTTAAAGCAAAACTATTACATAAAAATAAATAAATATATTGAAACACATATTGTGCCCATATGACACAACTCATATAAAACATGTTATAGCGCAGCGGCACACGCGTGTAAATGTAAATGACAGGTTTCGGTTCGATCCCCGCTCGAAAAAATTAAATATTTAATATTTTCATTTCTTCGCTCTGGTAAGGCAAAAACGAAGCGTTGAGTTCCACCACTCAACACGCAATGGCTTAAATGTGGCGGAAAGTGTAGAACGGAATGTCTTAACACTAGGTTCCCTCTGCCCGCCACGTGCGGGATACAGCGTGAAGCTGAGTGATTGAATGTAAAATTTAACATTATGAAACTTTAACTTATATTATTTTTTAAACATAAGCAAAAAAGAAGATGCAAGACAAAGGAACCGTCGTCGACACGTTCACGTTAAGTTCAAATTTCTAACAGACATATGTACACAGAATGGAGGCGGGATGATTTGCAAGAAACACCAAATTACCGCTTCCAAATCGATATAGACGTTCGTAGTTCATTGTACACAGTACAACAACAGTGAATTGACACATTTATATCTCACAAACAAGGGTCGAAAATACGGTGGAATATTTCTTTTTTTTTAGCTTCACATTGTATACTAAACTAAGTAAGGCAAGAAGATGGAACTAAGGAACTTTCAACTAAATTTGAGGCATTGTTAGTTGAATGGCGGAACTCAACGCCGCGTTTTACCTTGTAACCAGAGCGAACAAATGAGAATATTAAATATTTCATTATTATTTACTTATAAACATTAAATATTTCTTGGGGTTGGGGATGGAGACCAACCAACGTAGCGCGTTTACAGTCAAGCGCTTGTGTCACTGCGCGACGAGAAGCGGTAGAATTATATGTGAAAAATACTGTCAAGTCAATGTTTTCATTGTTGGTTTTAAGAGTGAGTGAATGAGTTAAAAGTTTGGCTTGTCAGACAACAATAAAAGAATAAAATTGCTTACGATAGTCTATTAAAATAAAGAGTAATTTGAATTTTAGACAGAACTTACTGTAAAGTTCTCATTCCTCAATTTCCGGTCAAATTTCAAGACTGGCTGAGGTGGAGTGTCGGAACATAACGCCGCACTTTGTCTTATCAGAACGTGAATATTATTAGTAATTCCCTTGAGCAGAAATGAAATCCACAATCAATGGGTTTATAGAAAACCCTGTACCGCTGCGTTACCACGGCTTTACATATATGTACATCATTTACCTATATCTTTCTTTATACTTACTTACTTACTTAGCTTCACGCCATATCCCTAGCGGGGCAGGCAGAAAGAATGGAGCGCCAAACGCTACGGTCTCGGCTTTCTTTATGTTTTTTATAATCTTTAAGAACATAGAAAGCCTTATGAAAATAAATACTTTTCCAAGTGATAATAAAATTCGCATCCGTATATTTTTGATATCGCATTACAATATTTAATATCAAAATACTGTTAAAAAAACTTATTTTGCTAAGTTTCGGAACTCAACGCCGCGTTTTATCTCACCACAAAGAAAAAAAACCTTAGTAACTAAAGTTTTAAATGTACAGTTATTTGGTACAAAAACAATTTGACCCATAGTTAATTTTAAACTAGCAAAAAGTTAAATACGTGTACAAAAAATTAAAGGCAGTTAAGTGTTAACAATAGAAGATCCCAAGCAACAACGATCACATTAGTCAAGTGAATGAGTCTTGTTATGGGGACCGTACAAAAAAGGGTACAGATGAGTTATGACAACGGTACTGGAACTAAGTAATAGTAATAATTTAAAGTATTATTTTAATGTAAGTTTTATATTCTCTGTCGTGGCGCAGCGGCACAACCGTGTGACTGTAACCGACAGGTTCTGGGTTCGATCCCCAGTCGAGGAAATGAAATATTTAATATTTTCAATTTAAAATATTTAATGTTTTATTTATTCGCTGTTGTAATAAGGCAAAGCGCGGCGTTGAGTTCCGCCACTCAACACGCAATGTCTCAAATTCAGCAGAAAGTGAGGAACGGAAGTTTAACGGAGTGTCTTAACACTAGGTTCCCGGGTTCCCTCTTCCCTCCGCCGAATTTGAGTCATTGCGTGTTCAGTGGCATAACTCAACATCACGCCTTGCCTTATTGTCACAACGAAGATATGAAAGCATTAAATATTTAAATAGATTATATTAAATATTTCATTTTCTCGAGTCAGAATCAAACCCATAACCTGTCGCGTTAGCAGGTTTGTGCCTCTGCTCCACGTCAAAATGTTTTAATGGAAACATTGGAATATCTTATTTAATTTTTCATGTAACCAAATAGCGTAAACGTAAAGAAATAACTTTCATTTACTTATGTAATCCCTGAAATAAGTATTGTTCTTCTGAATAGGATGAAAATTTCTAAACTAAAAAGATATGCTAACGACATAAAAGTTGTAATAAGCGTATAAAAATATCGACGTAGCCAGATGAAAACGTATAGCTTATATCAAATCCGGCTACGTTTCAATTTAAGCATGTTTTTTTTTATTTTCCTTACAACTTTGCTCTTGAATTAGTTGTTTGACACATTCTGATTACCAGAGTAACAAATAATTATTTTTTTTTTTCTGCCGTCTTGAGTAATATTACCACTTTACTGGCTTACTGGACTTATGCAGTTGAAATATTGACTTATAAAGCATTCAGCATGTATCTTAAGAACACTAAGAGAGAATTTGTCGAAATTCCATATAAGGAACAGACATGGCAATCGAGCGTACGGGTCACCTGATGGTAAGTGGTCATTGCCTCCCTTGTAACAGCAGTGCTACAGGTGCATTTCCGGTCTCCAAAATGGAAGTTGATGTTCCAGAAATACTACAGTAGTTTCCATTATAGTATACGCAAACAATGTTGCGAGACACATACTAAGTTATATTTCACATTCAGATACTATTATGTACATTAGTTAAAACTTGTTATTCAAGTTTAACATTAATTTAAATGATAGTATAACAAAAACCATGTAATCTTCTTAATGATATTACATGTTACGCATTATGGTAACACGGGCGCGGGTTATTTTCGAGTTTGCCAGATGAATTGCTATTTTCGACTTACTATGGGGCCTGTCGCAAGAGCACAAGCTTGTGACTGCAACGCCGGTTGTGAATTCGATCCCAACTTAATGAAATAAAGTATTCAATGTCTTTATTTTCTTTACTTTGGTAGCAAAGAAAAGCGCGGTGAGTCTGTTCTAAGTTGTATACAAATTTATATATCACTAAATCATTTTATTTAAGATAAAATTTACTTATATAATTTTCAATATATTTAAATGTAGGAAAGGAAGTGGGGAAGGGAAGTGGAACGGAGTGCCTTAACACTAGGTTCCCGGGTTCCCTTTACCTACCCTGCCTCGTGCGGGATACAGCGTGAAGCTAAGAAGTAAGGAGTAAGTATTGAATTATAGATATAATATAATCACTCGAAAAAATACAATATTTAATAGTTTCAAATAAAATAATTATTGTTTTCATTTCTTCGCTCTGATAACAATGTAAAGCGCGGCGTTGATCTCTCTCATTCAGCACGCATTGCCTCAAATTCGGCGGAAAGTGGGGAACGGAAGTGGAACGGAGTGTCTTAACAATAGGTTCCCGGGTTCCCTCTGCCTACCCTGCCGAGTGTGAGATACAGCGGAAGCTGAGTATATAATATTACGTAAACATTATTGTTACAATGTGCAAGAGAATTGTTCATTGGTCTGATGCTATTTTTAACATATTTAAAGTGATATTCCAAATTTAAGGAACAAAATCATTTAGTAGGTCTTATCATAGTTTTTTCTAGAAGAATTACACTTTAGTGCACTCTTTGTAAAAGTGAAAAAGAGTTCTGGTAATTAAATGTTTTAATATTAACCTTTCTTTTCACTGGTAAGAAGACAAAACGCATCGTTGAGTTCCGCAACTGAACGCACAATGCCTCATGCCTATTTTAACACTAGGTTCCCAAGTTCCCTCCGCTTGCCCTGCCATATCCGGAATACAGCTTTCAACTAATAAAATATGCCAAAAAATAGGGTAGTTCTTATTACAACAAAAAAAAACTTAGGTACAGTTTGAACGCACGTTTGCCCTCACAAAGACCCCCGTTGTCGGCTAATGTAAGAAAATGACAATAGTAGCAAATGGACGATATGTTTTGCGCTTTCTTTGTACTTTCGTACATTTTTTTTTCATTATTATTATGAAAAAAGCTTCTGTATTTTGTATATACAATTTGATTTTATTGTATACCTTGATAAGTAATTATTTTTTTATTATTATTAGTAAGCTTCACGCTGTTTCCCGAACTTAACATTGTGTAGCTTAGGCTTAGGCTAGTATTGAGGTAATATGTTCACCATTTTCCATTGAATTTTAAAAGCATTGCGTTTTAAGAAGCGGAACTCAACACCGGGGATATGTCTTGTTATCAGAGAGATGAAATGATAATATTAAATATAGTTTCCCTAATGAGAATCGAAGTCACGACCCATCCCAAATCGCAAGCATAAATCTCCGCGCTTCAGAAGCTTAAATAATAGAATAACGTGTTTTATTTTTGTTGTTTATTTATTTGAGGCCTGTCGTGGCGCAGCGGCTCAAGCGTGTGACTATAACCGACAAGTTCTGGATTCGATCCCCAATTGAGGAAATGAAATATTTAATAATTTCTTCGCTCTGGTACAAGGCTAAACGCGCCGTTAAGTTTCGTCACTCAACACGCCATGCCTCAAATTCAGCGGAAAGTGGAGAACGGAGATGGAACGGAGTGTCATAACACTAGGTTCCCAAGTTCCCTCTGCCTACTCTGCCACGTGCGGGATACAGCATGAAGCTGAGTTTATTTATTATTTAAGCCTGTCCTGGTGAATGAGCTCTTATGTGACTATAAACACGACGACAGATTGTGGGTTCGATCCTATCTCGAGGAAATGAAATCTTTAATATTTTCAATTTAAATATTTAATTCATTTCTTCGCTATGGTAATAATACAAAGCGCAGCGTTTATTTCAAATCCGGCGGAAAGTGTGGGACAGTACGGAGTGTCTAATAAGAATAAGAAGAATAGGTTCCCAAGTTCCCTCTGCCTACTTTGCAATGTCGGATATCTGGGAACCTAAAAAATATAAATACAATACTTTCCAAAACAGAACAAAAACTCATCGCCAATATTATTAAAACATGCATAAACACAAAATGCTTTCTTTTTTCATGATTTTGACATTTTACACGTGAATTGAAGCATAAAAAAGGAATGTCTGATATACCATTTGATATACCACTTTACCCCCAACTGTAAGTAAGTATGTGATGTCATAAAATTACTCTTAGACGCCAATTTGTGAAAATGTGAACGAAAATATAAATAAGTCATCTAGAAAAAAGCTTCTGCATGAAATGCAGAACAACACTCGTTTGTATAGCTCGGCGTTGAGTTCTATCTCTCAACACGCAATAACTAAAATTAACTGTAGGGAATAGTTTTGATGAGAACGAAGTGTCTTAACACTAGGTTCCCAGGTTCCCTCTGTCTAATGATTTTATCTAGCATGATTACTGTCAGGAATTAAATTCCAGGTAACACCGAATGTACTGTGGGTTAAGACAAAAGGAATAAAATGATGTTAAGCTTTTCTAGGTAAATGGATTTTGCGATCAAGCTTTTTTCAATTTAAACCAATATTTCGTGAAATTCACGAGTTTACTTATACTAACTATAGTTTTTTAATATTAGTATACTTTTTATTACTTCACCCAGCATCTCGCACAATGCAGGCAGAAGAGAACCAAGTGTTAAGACACTCTGTTTCCATGAAATACTCAAAATATGTAAGAAAAGAATTAAATTGATAAAAGAACTAAATTACTTAAAGCTCCCTAAGTTCATTAGGAACAATTAATATTAAACATTTAAAACTTTTTTCTGCCTACCCTCATACAACACAACGTTTATCCGATTTCGTATCCACAACAGAGGCACTCAATTAGCCACTGGTTTTATTAACATATACACGGAACCTTGCAAAAGGGAACCTTATTACCCTTAATTAAGGTCGAAAATCATTTTTCTTTTTCACGAATACATCTATACCTATAAAATACACTTTATGCCAATGAAATAGAGTTCATTTTCGTGTGTCCATTTAAATTGGGTATGGTCTGGTGGGATTTGAATTTTTAAACAGATTATTTCGTAGCGGCCACCAGTAATTGCGGCCGACGTGTTATTCGCTAACTATGTCACAAAACTTAGTTTGGATACACCTGTGACTTGTACCTACTGTGTTAACCTTTTGTTCCTTTGTAAAGGAACCCGCCGGAAGCGGGGCTGTTATAAATTGACGTTTCTATGTATGTGTTTTTATGTTTGTCCGTGGTTTTGTAACTCCTAAACGGTTTTTTTTTGTTTGAGTGGTGCACAGTGTTGAGGTTATGGACGGTTTACTAGAGGTGTTGTTTAAAATCCCGATACGTTCAAATTAAACGAACACACATACACACATACGTTTCCTAAATGTTATTTTCATGATAAATGTGTGTTTATACTTTATTTAAGTAAACAATATTTATTATTTATTAGATTTATAATTAAAAAATAACAAAAACAACAGAAATTATTTCTCAAAGTAAATCAAGTTTTAATATCAAAAAGGCCTGTCGTGACATAGGGGCACAAGCGAACGACAGGTGTTGTATTCGATCATAACTAGAGAAAATAATGTATGTGATATCTTAATTTTCTCGCTCTGGCAAAGTGCGGTGTTGAGTTTCGCCTGTCAATACACAATGCCTCTAGAATTCGGTAGAAGGAGAAAACGGAAGTGTTTATTGGGAACAGAGTGTCTAGGTTCCTACGTACTCTCTGCCTATCTTCTAGCCTGTAGCAATCATATAAAAAAACTTCTAACAACCCTAGTTGTACTCACTCACTCACTTAGCTTCACTTTAGCCTCGTACTCACTCACTCACTTAGCTAAGTGAGTGAGTGAGTACGAGGCAAGGTAGGCAGAAGGAACCCGGGAACCTAGTGTTATGACACTCCGTTCCACTTCCGTTCCCCACTTTCCGCCGAATTTGAGGCATTGCGTGTTGAGTGGCGGGACTCAACGCCGCGCTTTACCTTATACCCTAGTTGTACCACCCCAGTTATACCATATAACAACTCTATTTACTTCAGAAAACATTAAAAAGAAAATTATTAATAAAACCATACAATAACAACCATTTTACTAGCAATATTATTTTCTAAGCGTTTGAATTCATCGAAGCACCTCACAAAGCTCTTTATTACTATTGTAACCTTTTCATTGACCCGTAAAACTTGACTCAACAGGTGCGTGAAATTCTTAGCCTGAGGATTCCTTAAGCTTTATACTGATAGGTATTACTCCTTTTTTTATCACCACCACAAGGCAGTATAGGCGGAGGGAACTTGGGAACCTAGTGTTAAGACACTCCATTCCGTTCCCACTTTCCGCCGAGACATTGCGTATTAAATGGTGTAAGTTAACGCTGCATTTTTTGTCTAAACTAATAACACAGCTCAACAAATAATATATATTTTTTTGTTGCCCTGAATATTTCTGCAGATTTATATATTTTAAGTACACTGTTTGCGAATATATTGGGTAAAAATATTTCATTGGCTCTAGTTTTTTTTAATTTGGTTTATCATAAATTTAATACTCTTAACAGTTTACGTCGGTTGTTTCGAACACGAATTATTAAAAAAATATTTTCTGCGTAAGGTTTCGCGTATTCATGCGCAAAAAGCAAACTTCTTACTACCACGCATGCTTTCCTGCATTTTTCTTTGTTATTCGAAAACATCGGAGGACGCATGGAACGAATTTCGTAAGTTGGTCAATGTATTAAATGAGCCACTGTTATGTAGAGAAAAAAATCATACTCCCGCCATTACACATTAAGTTGGTTTATAAATTGTATAATAAAACAGTTTGTCAAAACGTTGGACAAGGAAGGAGAATGTTTTAAATATATTTGTACAACATTTTTTAAGCTGAGTACGGAAAAATTAAAAGCTGGAATATTCGACGGTCCTCAAATACGAACATTCATAAAAGACGAAAATTTCACAAAAGCTATGACTGATGCTGAACGTGAAGCATGGAAAGGTTTTGTGTTAGTAGTAACAAGCTTTTAAGGTAACTATAAAGCACCAAATTATATAGAAATTTTGCAACAGATGTTGCAAAGAAAGCTTCAAGAATTTAGGCGCAAATATGAGAATAAAGCTACACTTCCTCCACAGCCATCTGGATGGATTTCCCAACAATCTGGGAGATTACAGTGAAAAAAGGGAGAATGCTTCCAACAAGACCTATACGTGATGAAAGAAAAGTATCAGGGCAGATGGGATTGTCACATGATGGCAGATTACAGCTGGTCCTTAAAAAGAGATTGTTGTCCCCAAATTACCTATAGACGCAAAGCTTATAAAAGGCGTTTCTTTACATAATAAATAAAGTTTAAAGGTTTGTTCTCTCTTTTTATTTCTACGTTAATTAGTTAAAAACTTAAACAAAAAATAGTGACACTTTGGTAATAAATAAATGAAATTAATAAATATAGTAACTGTTTCATTCTGTGTTTTGTAGTCAAATAGGAAAATAAAGATTAAAAAAAACTAGAGCCAATATTCCAAAACCATTCATAGATTTATAAATTGTATGCATAAAATTATTCGAAACTACTTTCACATCAAGGGCAACAAAACCGTTGTTGACCAGTATTATTGATTACAAAAATAATTGTCACTGTAATTTTCTATGGAAGAACATTAACCATTTCCAATTTAGGCGATAGAAGGAGTTTATCACATTGATACAAGAGGTTTAGTATCTAGATCCAATTTTAATCCTAAGCTTTTAGGCTGAAGCTTTGAAGTAGATTCAGATGTTCAAATAGTGTTAAGATTAATTTGTAGAATTTCATTACTTGGGACAAATTTGAGATAAGTCCATCTGCGTCTTTAATTTCAATTCATATTGAAATTTATGGAGACAAGGAAATTTGAGACCATTTGGTAATAATAGAGAGTGATAGTTGTCAATTTGAATCCAGTCGAAGGAATTATATTTAAATATTATTTTTAATAAAGCACGGCGTTGAGTTTCGAATGATTAAGGGGAAAAAAAATAAAGTTTTGAAAAATCTATGTTTCTTGAGGATAGTTATATTAAATTCAGTATAGTAACTAGAATGTGCTTCTGTAGAATGAATGCTCTTTGACACATATTTTGATGATATTTTGAGAGAAGCGTAAATATCATATCATTTTAATTTCCCTGTAAGGTTTGTCGATGTTTTTTATGTCATTGTTCGTAGAGTTGAACTACACAACATGAATGGTGTGTCTTAGCCATAGATTCCCACTCACTCATTCTTTCACTCAACTTCACGTTGTATCCTGTACATGACAGGGTAGACAGAGGAAACTTGGGAACCTAGTGTTAAGACAATCCGTTCAGTTTTCCATTTTCCACCGAGTTTGAGGCGTTGTGTGTTGAGTCGCGGAACTCAACGCCACGGCCATTGCCTTACACTTCTTCTGTCTCAAAATCGCGTTTTGTGTTTCTCTACGATTTAAGTTAAATATATTTGCAACAACCGACGATTTAAAAATTATTTCCAATTTATTTTATTCGTAGGTAAGATTAAAAACGGACTTAGTTAGTAAGTAATCTAAATTTAACAGATAATTCTGTGAAACGAGGCTGTTACGAATGAAATTACAGTCTCCCCTATTAGTGGCCAAGGAGGGAATTAATGTTGAAAAATTAACGACCACCTAACCTAGTGGCAGCGTGTTTAAATTTCAAGATGATCACCCGTTCAGTTTATTTATTAGACCAAAACTGAATATTTTTCCGTTATTTTATTTTGCTTCACATGCAAGCAGGGGAGGCAGAGGGAACTTGGGAACCTAGTCTTAAGGCGCTCCAGTCCGTTCTACCTTTTAGCGATTATATATAAGTGTGATATGGAAAAAGATAAGAAGAAGAGTATATTATAAGAGAGTTACTGGTTCAAAGTACTGTGCATATATATATAGTTATAAAAAGTTAGTTTTTTTAAATTATTATCTATTTTCTATTTTTACTTACTTTAGTGTTGATGATAAGATCGATACTTCATCAATTTAGTCTTACCTGTAAAAGAAAATGAATATTTAATCAAATAATTATTATTATATATATATATATATATATATATATATATATATATATATATATATATATATATATATATATATATATATATATATATATATATATATATATATATATATATATATATATATATTTGTATACAACAAAAACTCTTTGCATGTGTGACAATGTTAAAATATAGAAATCATATTTAAATAAGCATTTTAGTTCTTATGAACTGAAACTTTAAGAACGTATGGCTTAGTGAACGTATGGTCAGAGTGCTTAGACGGTTTCCAAGAGGCGCAGCTTCAAATCCCGCTACGTTCAAGTTTTTGTACGCTTTTAAAATATATAAATTATTTCTTTTCTGTGATTTGAATTCATTATTATTAACTGCTCGTCATATTATATATAGTGTTAAGGCACTTTCGATCGATTATTCGTGGCATTGCGTATTAGATGACGGAAATCAAAGCTGCACTTTGCCTGTGACTTTATTAATTAAAGAAAATAAGAAACCATCCATAACGAGATGAAAACTACTATTTTAATATCAACATTATTAATAATGACATGAATGAGTTTTAAATTAAGTTTTAGTGAATTTCTATAAGAAAAAACAACATAAGTATTTAGTATTTTTATTTCCCCTCGTTGTATTCTATATCCTTAAGACTTACTTAGTGTATATTTTTCTTGGCTCTTGAGAAGATTAATGTTAGCTTCAACTAGATCTTTTAGTGAAGTGCTATCTATATATAACGAGTTTGAAACAACTATTTGTTTGTTTTTATTTTGTATTTAAACTTTACTTATCCCGCAAATTTAGAGGGTACTTAGTGGGAACCTAGTGGGAACCTTAAGATAATCCATTTATTTTAATGGCGGAAATTAACGTGCTTCGCTTCATTATTAAAGTGATGAAATAATATTTATTTTTATAATTATTAACTATAATTAGGCCTGTCGTGGCGCAATGGCACAAGCATGTGGTTGTTGGTTCGATCCCCACTCGAGGAAATGAAATATTAAATATAATTTAATTTCTAATTATATAATTTCAATTTAAATATTTAGTGTCTTTTTTCTTCGCTTTGGTACAAAGCAAAACGCGTCGTTGAGTTCCGCCACACAACACGCAATGCCTCAAATTCGGCGGAAAGCGGGGAACCGAAGTAGAACGATCTCAACACTAAGTTACCAAATTTTATATGAGAGAAGAACAAGAAGAAGTAGAGAAGAAAAAGAGAATCAGAGATTGTAAATATATATATAATAATCGACTTTACCACTTCACATATATATTATTTGTATTCACATTGTTAATACTATCGTACAATTCTGCGGACATTTACAAATGCCTGGTTAATTACCAAGACCAGCGTTGATCCGACTTAAGCCCGCTCTTACTGAGTACACCCACATGTGGTATATTTATGTTATGAAGTTTAATATTGGTTATTAAGAAATATTTTGACTTTTACAAGTAACGTTGTTGTGTAAAAATTTCAGTATTTCTTTTTATAGCTTCACGCGGTAACCCGCACGAGGCAGGGTAGGCAGAGGGAACCCGGGAACCTAGTGTTAAGACACTCCGTTCCACTTCCGTTCCCCACTTTCAGTGATATAGAATTTCAGTAATATAGAATTTATATTTCAAATTGTGATCGTTGGACTGTATGGACTGGAGTTATATAATCCACGGTCAGGAGATATGAAAAGGCGAAGTGACTACCTTGAAGAAAAGCGAAACTTCGAAGAAGGCGAAACCCCAAAACACCTTTAGGTGACGGTCGTCAGTGAACTTACGCATATAATTAATAATAATTCTACGGCATCTCATAAACTGGAGAGGATATTTTCGTAGGTTTTTGTACAAACATAAGATTTGATTGACCAGTGAGTAACATAGTACCTCCGGTAAGAACTCGTTAGTAAATACGTGGTAAACGTTTGTTTGATAGGGAAGTAAGAAAGGAAGTATTTTCTCATTAGGCTTCCTTCTTATTCCGCAAGCTCGTCATATAATTAAGAGAGAGAATAATAACAATTTTCATACAAATATTACCAAAAGAGTTATGAAATTCAAAATTTATCGAGATAATTTTCAATTAATTTCTTTGTGTTATACAAAATGATAACAATTCAGTGATTTGAATTCAATTCAATGAAATTCATAAACGCATGCAATTTTATATAGCGTTAACCGACTTTACAAATAAACAGTTCATTTTCGCTTCAGGAAATATACTTACTTTCCCAAAAACACAAACAAACAATGCAAGAACTGTTCTTCTAAATATGTAGAAGCCAGACCGATCAATATAGTGCTAAAATTATATTCGTTCGGCTAACACCATTTCAAATGCACTTGGGTATACGATACGTTTTGTTTTGATGTCGAAATGTGAAATAAATTTGTCTTGGGATGTATTAGTATTTTATTCTTGTATCTTTTAGCTTAATTTAAAATGTTTTGTTAGTAGCGGAACTCAACGCCACGTTTTATCTAACTGAAGGTTTTCAATTTCTTTTTCTTATAAATTTGTAATATTAATACTCTTACTCAGCTTCACGCTGTATCCCGCACATGGCAGGGTAGGCAAGGAAACTTGGACCTAGTGTTAAGACACTCCGTTCCCCACTTTCCGCCGAATTTGAGGCATTGCGTGTTGAGTGGCGGAACCCAACGCCGCGTGTTACCTTGTACAAGAGCGAAGAAATGAAAATATTAAACATATAAATTGAAAATATTAAATATTTCATTTCCTCGAGTGGGGATCGAACCCACAACCTGTTGGTTCACAGTCACACGCTTGTGCCACTGCGCCACGACAGGCCTCAGTAATAATAATATTTTTGAAACAACTAAATAATTCTACTGCGAGTAAATGAAGAGAGTGATCCATCACTATTTTCACATAAAAATAAATACAACATTATTATTAGACACTCTCATTAAGACACTCACTTTCCGCTGAATTCTGGACGCATTGCGTGTTGAGTGACGGAACTCTCCACGTTTTGCAACTTTTCAGAGTAAGTAAAAGAAACTATTAAATATTTAATTACCTCAAGTGGGTATCGAACCAACAACTTCTCGGGCTTACAGTCCACACGCTTATGACCCGAAACCACGACAGACCCCCAAAAGCTCTCAGTCTACTAAATAATAATCGACTAGTACAATAGCGCTTAAAAGGGTCGCTTAATGAAGCGCTACTTGCTTCATTACGAGGGAAAAGCTTCATAACGTGGGTGAAATATGAAAAAAAAATACGGGCAATAACTAAGGTTTTAGAGATATATAATATGATATTGAGTTTATTTCCCGTTTGGGGTACGGAGGCCACGTATGCAATGTTTCTAATTGTTTGTTTAGCTTCACGCTGTATCCCGCACGAGGCAGGGTAGGCAGAGGGAACCCGGGAACCTAGTGTTAAGACACTCCGTTCCACTTCTGTTCCTCATTTTCCGCCGAATTTGAGGCATTGTGTGTTGAGTGGCGGAACTCAACGCCGCGCTTTGCCGTATTACCTATGTTTCTAATATATATGATAAGTGGAACACTGAGTGTCTTGACATCTGCCTACCCTACTACGTACGAAAGATACATGAAAAGGAGCCAATAATATTAAATTCTAAAATAAAAAAAATCTCATAATAAAAGTTAGTTAAAATACTAATTATATGCGTGCGTGGCGCAGTAGCACAAGCGTGCAAATGTAAACGCGACCGGTTGTGGGTTCGATCCCGACTCAAGACTTGAAATATTTAATATATCCTCGCACTTCTAACAATGGATAGTGCGGCGTTGAGTTCCGCAACTCAACACCAAGACAAAGTAAGGAATGGAAGTATCTTTATAAGACTGGAGTGCCCAACCTATGCCATGTACGCCTTATACAAGCGTGAAGATAAAGTAAAATTATTACTTTTTAACGCAAACAATTTCCAACCCCTTTTTTAATTCTATGTAATTTAAAAGCGGTAATTAAAATGTTAAAGCGACTGTTCACACTGAGAACTGTAAAATTTCACTTAATCAAATTATTGCCGGGGATAGTTTTAAAAATTCACTTTATCTAGGAAAATGCTGCCTTTACGACGGCCACTGGAGGTAGTAATTAAATTTTAATTTTCTTCTATATTTACATATCTCTCATATAACTGAGTTAGGAACAAAATAGTTAATTTATTTAATATTTAGCTACCAATGCAAAAAGAAATTATTTTTTTAACATTTTATATTATTGCGCTCAAGTGACAAGGCAGAGTGCGGCGTTGAGTTCCGGTTCAAAATCACTGGGAAAGTAGGCAATGTGCCTTAAAGAAAACGAATCCCTTTAATTCTAAGTTTCCAAGTAAGAAGTTAAAAAAAATACCAATAGGTAGATAGTTATATAAATCAAAAGGAAACTAAGAATTTCATAAAATCTATAGCTCCCAATGCAAAAATAAATGATTTTTTGTACATTTTACATTGTTTCCCATAAGTAATAAGGCAGAGTCCGGCGTTGAGTTCCGGTTCAAAAACGCTGGGAAAGTGAGGAATGTGCCTTAAAGATAACGAATATCTGAATACTAAGTTTCCAAGTAAGCGAGTAGTTAAAAACATAACGATACGTATATAGTTATATAAATAAAAAGAAAACTAAGAATTAAACAGGTAGCTCATAGCATCAAGAACTTTGAATTCGCACCCAGAAAGAAGAAAGAGCTTTTTAATTGCAAAATTTGCATTTTCACCAACGCGAGAAATTTGTCTTCATCTTAGGATTAACGCCTTAATTTACGGTTGGGGTTAACTTTAAAACGTTGAAGAATTTTAACTTACATTTTGAATTTTCGTCAAATTGTAATCAATAATTGTTTCAGTTTAGCAGGGTAGGCAGAGGGAACTTGGGAACCTAGTATTGAGACGCTCCGTTTTTTTTTTTCAATTTCTGTCTAATTTGTGACATGAGGGACGTAACTCAACCCCACACTTAGTCTCGTTATCAGAGCGAAAATATGAATATATTAAATTACGTTTCCTCGACTGGGAATTGAACAATTTTTATATGACAAATTGTTTATGAACAATATCTATATAGTATGGAAAGCGAGAGAGAAATCAAAAAGGGGCAAGTTAAGCCCTCATGGCTCAGTGACAGTGTCTAATCGTAAACAGAGGTTGTGTATTCAATGTCTACTTTGGTGAATAATTTATTTTTCCTTCTTCGATTTGGATATAACATTTCGATTTGTTACCAGATTGAAGAAATGAAACATTAAATATTTTAATAGAAAATATTAAATATTTCATTTCCTCGAATGCGGGTCGAACCCAAAACTTATCGTTTACAGTCTCACGCTTGTGCCTTTGCACCACGACAGGCCTCAAATTGCGTGAAACTGAACAAAAAAAAAGCTAAACTAAGTGTTGTATCACTAAAATAAAGTACATATATGTAGTAATAAAGTATTTAAAATTTGAACAAAATGTTCACAATCAGATATATGTATATAGCTGAGTTGCAATGTCTACAACATTTAAAGTCGCCCGTTCGTTCCACAGCTGTAGTCGCCGTAGTTTTGCTTCCTCTTAGTTTGGACCCAAAATAGTTTAAGTTGAACTTTAAATAGAAATCGGAAGTCTCATTTTAATATTGCCGTTGCCGTCGAATTCTTGCTTTTGTAGAGGAATTTGTTTTAAACGTGAAATGTGTTGAAAATTTACTTTTGTGATACCTTTATTGAATTTTCTTTATTGATTGTGTAATACAAAAGATTTGAATGTAAAATATATATATATAGTATTTGTTTAAAGGGTTTTCAAAAAATCTTACAAATTTCGTTTTTTATAACTTTATGAACACAAAAAAAAGAATAATATTCAGATAAAACTTATACGTTATAAATTGAACAAAAAAACTATATTACTTAAGAAAGTATTAAATTCTTAAATTACTATGACGACAAACAGACAAACAGATAGACAGGTCATATATATATATATATATATATATATATATATATATATATATATATATATATATATATATATATATATATATATATATAACTTTCAATATATATATATATATATATATATATATATATATATATATATATATATATATATATATTGAAAAGTTAATACTATAACGACCGGTAGACAATCTGGTTGGTTAAATTTAAATTGTATCATCGCGCCAGCAAGAGGCTTCCATAATTAACAGTTCACTTCGGTATTCATACTATCGCTCACTATGCGAGGTTCCTCGATATTGAGAATGTATATTTCATAATAACATGATGCCTCTACGTATTTGTGGTTAAAATGATCGTTATTCTAAAGCGATAATCTGACAATAATGTATGAGAGTGTACATGAGGTTCCCAGGTTCCTTTTTCGTGCCCTGATATAGTGGGATACATCCTGAAAATAATTAAAAGAAAACAAAATGTGGGTAAAATAATGATTAAAATCGTCTATATCCATAATGTCTACACTAAAGCAGTAGTAAAAAAGCTATTGTAATAGCGCAGTAGCTAACCTTCTTACTAGCCCGCTAAGCGCCGAGGGTATAAGTTCAATTTATAATTGGGGCAGGTTATTTTTTTTTTACTATGGTAGATACACAGCGGCGTTGAGTTCCGCAGGAAAAACAGAACTTTACTGCTAGAGTTATTAACAAAATCAAACTATTTTCACATACATAAGCCAATAATTTTCCTTCCGAGTTACAATTGAAATTTTAAGATTTTTATTAAAAAGTGCCAGATGGTGGAGTTTCAAACATTAAAATATTTTAGAATTTCAATAATCTGATGAATTATGTTTCAATCTTATAGTTTTAATTTATGGGGTATTGTATATCTCAATCAAAAGAATAAAGTGTTTTTAACTCTAATCAAACAAACCGCGGCGTTGAATTCCGCCAGTCAACGTACAATGTCTCAAAGAATGGGTGGAAAATCGGAAATAGAATGTGTTTACACTAGATTCTCTCTTCTACTCTTAAGAATTGAATCCCCGTTAAAATGTTAATCGATACTAATATATTTTTAACTAACTTTTTTTTGAGGCCTGTCGTGGCACGAGCGTGTGACCGCAAACGAATTTGAGGCATTGTGTGTTGAGTGGCGGGTCTTAACACCGCGTTTTGCCTTGTAACCGGCGCGAAGAAATGAAAACATTGAATATTAAATTTGAAAATATATATTTATTTCATTTTCTCGAGTGGACATTGAACCCACAAGCTATCGTGTTTAGTCTCCCGTACTTCACTATAGGTCGGGCCAGGACGTTCTTTGAAACAATCGGTTCAAATAATTTAAACGATAAGGCAGACGCATAAAACTACAAAAATATTATATATACATATATATGATTTATGGAAAACATAAAAAAAATAAATTTTGTTTCTTACAGGCACAGGTTCAAATCAGTCTAAACTCGTTAATTTTATTACATTTTCTTTTCTAATTGTGAAATATCGTTATAGAATATTATTTTCACTTTGTTCTGCTTAGAAGATAAGGTAAAGCGATATTTCAATCATTTAGCACTCAATATCTTAACGTAAGGCCGGAACACAAGGTTCCCTATGACTTCCCTGCCACAAAATGAAAAATAAAAAAAAAAAACAACTTATATAGCATTATTTATGTATATAACGAAGAATCGTCCCACTTCTGACCGTCAGTTTGCACATAAAACATACTTTTATACGCCCCTTTGCTCCTACCCTAGTTTTTCTATCGCTTTGTTCCACAACTATGTATATATGTAGGCCTTTATTAAAACTGAAACAGGCACTGCTTTTATTAATGTAGGTTATACTGTTCTAGGCGTACTTGTTTATGAGGCGTTGGAATATATAATTTACGTCTGTGACACGAGAGGTTGTGGGTTCGATGCCCACTAGAGGTAATATTTAATATTTTCTTTACATCAGTCTGGTGTGCGGTCAAAGCGCGGATTAGTTCCGAGTGGAAAAAAATAAATTAACTTACAATAAAGGTATACTAATAGAAGATACCTAAACATTACTTAATGTAGCGGCCCACCGCCTGTAGTAAACTGTTTAAGGCCGTTCTTATTGAGTTATTTTGTAATTATGGTACGCCTATTTACAATATTTTTTTATATAATTATTTTTAAAATTTAAATTTGACATCAAAATCTCGATATAAAATAAGTCTTTTTTTCAGTTTCACGCTGTAACAGGCACATAGCAGGGTAGACAGGGGTAACTTAGAAAGCTAGTATTAAGATACTCCATGCAGTTTCCCACTTCCCGCCTCTTGAGTGGCGGAACAACGCTCCGCCTTGCCATGTTACCAGAGGAAATAAATGACAACTTCATATATTTAATTTGAAAATATTAAATATTTCATTTCCTAAAACGGATGTCGAATCCACAGCCTGAAGCGTTAACAATCACACACTTGTGCCGCTGCGCTACGAAAGCTCTCTGAAATATTATGTAGAGAAAGAAAAATATACGTTTGGGAGGTATTTTAAAACGAATTTACAATGTTTTTACAAGTATCTAGTGGTTTTTTCACATTCACTTATTATATAATTTATTTCTTTTATAAAAAACTTTAATTTATAAAAAACCTTGGTAACATTAGAAAACTATTTTCAAATTCAATATTTAATGTTGTCATTTCTTCGCTCTGGTTACAACGCAAAGCGTGGCGTTGTGTTCCGCCAACACGCAATGCCTCAAATTCGGCGGAAACTGGGTAACGGAAGTGGAACGGAGTGTCTTAACTCTAGGTTCCCAAGTTCCCACTGTCTACTCCGCCGTGTGCTGAGAGAGTAACATTAGACAACACTATACAGATAAATGTTTATAAATGTTTGTATAATTATATATAAATCGAATCCGCTGCCTATCATATAAGAACAACAAGAACTCTACAGTCAAAACACACGGACATACGAAAAAGTAAACAAAAGTATAGTAGTTCAATATTAAAATATTCTTACATAAAAGCTTCCCACTAGCTTCTCTTTGATATTTTCAAGACGGATCTATTTTAAAAATATAACGTACATTTTTAGCTATTTATACTGTTAATGGGTTTCAAATTGCTTTCTTATTGGGTATATGATCTTAGAAAAATTAAACGTTTATGTTGAGTCAGATCGTACTTTTGTAGCTTTTTGTTAATGTATTTTTTTCTAGGCAGGATAGGTATGCAGGCAGAAAATTTCGGGAACCTACTGGTAAGACACCCTGTTCCGATTAAGTCGCTTGGCTTCCGATTCCTTATTTCTCCGTAATATTGATGCTATACTTGTAACATATGATTTTATATTTTATGTAAAATATAAAATCATATGTTACAAGTATAGCATATAGGCAGGGTGGGCAGTGGTAGTTTGGGAACATTGTGTAAAGACACTCCGTTCCCGTTAAAACATTTGTATTCTGCACTTTAAGCGTACATTTCTGAACTGAAGCGTACATGATTATCTTTATATATAAGATTAAAATTATTAGAGTTGAAGTTGAAACTTGGTATGTATGTAGGTTAAGGAGTGCATAGAAGCAATAAAACAGATTTTCTCAAAATTATTACTAGATCGAGATAAAATTTTATTTTCTATTTTATATAGAAAAGTTCCTGAAAACAAGTTTTATATACAATAGTTAACTTTTAGATCTGTCGTGGCGCAGCGGCACAAGCGTGTAACCGATAGGTTGTGGGTTCGATCCCCACTCGAGGAAATGAAATATTTAATATTTTCAATTTAAATATTTAATATTTTCATTTTTTCGCTCTGGTACAAGGCAAAACGCTGCGTTGAGTTCCGCCAATCAACACACAACGCCTCAAATTCAGAGGAAAGTGGGGAACAGAAGTGGAACGGAATGTCTTAACACTAGGTTCCAAAGTTCCCTCTGCCTACCCTGCCATGTGCGGGATACAGCGTGTAGCTGAATGAGTGAATACGTTCATTTTTAAAAATCAAAATATATGTATTTTAAATACTATATTGGAATAATTTTATTAATGTTTCAATTATAGCATTTAATTTGATGTTAATTTAAACTGACATTTGGACAACGATTGAATGTATATAGTATATTTTAATTATTATTGTATTGTTTTTTTTTATTTACTTTATTTTGTGCAACTTTAATTATTAAAAGCAATTAATTTTAAAGAATATATTGACAAATTTTATTCAAGCAAGTCAATCTTCACGCTACATTACGATAGGAAAATAATGACCAATTCTCGCTTACACAGAATACGTTGTGTAATGATTACGCAACTTAACGCCACGCAATGCTCTGGTAGACAATGAACGGCGTTGAGTTCTCAATTAAACCCATAAAGATATCCTGAAGATATCTTGAATTTTAGCTAAACAAACCACTTTCAATAGAAAAATAATAAGAAAACGACTTTAAACATTAAAAGTATACATTATTTGGTAAAACTCAACGGTCCTTCCTCACAATATAACAATAGCTAAGGGTTGATACGGCTTCGCATTACTCTTATTGACACATGAATGGGGTGCGCAACAATTATTTACTTTTTTGGGGGCAAAAATGAAAAAAATGGGTAAAAGGATATAGGTATCGGCCCCTTATAAATACGTATAACGAGGCGCGAACGTGTTACTTTGATAAGCGACGTGATAAGAATACAGTTTTGTTATCATTGTATGTTATATTTTGTGAGAGAGGTGATTACGGAGTGATAGCAATTGATGTAGTGATTTATCACTAATCACTATCATCACTACTAATTAGAGACGGAAAATTACACCGCAATTTGTTTATCTTAACTTTAAAAAACGTCGAAGTCGAGATACCCTTGGGAACCTTGTGTTAAGACACTCTGTTCCACTTCCGTTCCCGTTGTATTTGAGGCATTGTGCGTTGAGCGGCGGAGCTCAACGCCACGCTGCCCTTGCTATCAGAGCGAAGAAATAAAAACATTCAATATTTAATTTAAAAATATTAAACATTTAATTTCTTCGAGCGGGGATCGAACCCACAAGCTGTTGTTCATAGTCACACGCTTGTGCCGCTGCGTCACGATGGGCCACAGTTTAGTTATTTCGTTTAATGTATATATATATATATATATATATATATATATATATATATATATATATATATATATATATATATATGTATATATATATGTATATATATATATATATATATATATATATATATATATATATATATTATATATATATATATATATATATATATATATATATATATATATATATATATATATATATATATATATATATATATATATATATATATATATATATATATATATATATATATATATATATATATATATATATATATATATATATATATATATATATATTATATAACGTAAATTGTGACCTTAATAATTTTAATTCTGCTAAGTGTTATAACAGTTTTTGCCAATTTTCACTAATATATGCATTTCATATCTCTTACGACCCAATTACATAACCTCAATATAGTTCAATGAGACCTTTCATTATATAGATGCACAAGCATGCGACTGTAAACTCAACAGGTCATAAGTTTGAATCTCGCTGTAGGAATTGAAATATTTAAATTTCTTTGCTCTGATATCAAGGTAAAGCGCGGCGTTGAGCTCCGCCACTCAACACGCACTGTTTCAAATTGGGATAAAGGTCAGGATTAGGTTCCCAAATTTCGTCCACGTTTAGGCTTGCAGCCTGTATCCTAAATATGGGAGGACCCATATGTAGGATACAGGCTGCAAGCCTAAAAAAGCTTCCTTTTCCCAGGTGAACACTTAATTTGAACCTGTGACCCGTAGTATTATAATTTTTATTCAGTCTTACAATTCTTATTCGGTCTTTAGTTCCAAAACAATATTCAGTCCAGAAACATTATAATGATGCATTAAAATGAATCTCCCAATTGAATTTTTCTTTTCAAACATAATGGAAAAATAACTTAGCTCAGTGAGTTTTTCCAAGTATTAAAAGAATATCTTTTGGATTCAGCACCGTTTGTTCAAAGTTTTTCATTCAAGTCAACATTGTGAATGTCATTCAAATGAAATAATGCAATATTTGTATGTGGATTCATTTAATTTTTTACGTACATATTTTTATAAAGAGTTTATCTACGGATAGCTCGATGTAAATTTGGAGGAATGTATTGTTTGAATTATTTTGCTCTGTTAATGGGGCAAAGCGCAGCGTTGAGTTACGCAAATAGACACGAAATAACTTAGACATTGGGTGATAAATTGAATTGAGAACGTCGAGTTTTAATTACTTTACCTTTCTACTATACTCTATGAGTAAAACAGAGAAAAAAAAACGATATACGTATTATGTGAGGATCTCTAACACCGAGTCCTGTCGTGACTGTGGGTTCCATCCCCACGGGAGGAAATAAAATATTTAATACTTTCAAATGAAATATTTATTACATTGAGTTCTAATACTCTACACGCAATGCCTCAATTCGGTGAAAGTGGGACAACGGAACGGAGTGTTTTAACACTAGGTTCTCAACTTTTATCTGCCTACCTTGCTTTTGTAAGGGATACAGTGTTAAGCAGGAAAAAAAAAAAATTACTACAGCCTAACTATTAACTTATTGAGGCTAGCTGATGAGAGAAATTGGTTACCGGAAAGAAGGCTATCTAGAACTAATTGAACTAACTTGTTAATAAGAACATAATCTACTTAGTAAAGTTGTCTATTTAAACAGTTTACGTAACTATATAAGTGTAATAGTGGTGCAGAGGCACAAGCGTGTAGCCATATATACAACAGGTTGTGGGTTTGATTCCCATCCAAGGAAATTACCACTTTAATATTTTCAGCGAGGTGAGGCCTGTCGTGGCGCAGCGGCACAAGAGTGTGACTGCAACCGACAGGTTCTGGATTCGATCCCCAGTCGAGGAAATGAAATATTTAATGTTTTCAATTTAAATATTTAATGTTTCACTTCTTCGCTCTGGTAATAAGGCAAAGCGCGGCGTTGAGTTCGGCCACTCGGAACGGAATGCCTCAAATTCGGCGGAAAGTGGGGAACGGAAGTGGAACGGAGTGTCTTATCACTAGGTACCCGGGTTCCCTCTGCCTACCCTGCCTCGTGCGGGATACAGCGTGAAGCTAAAAAAAAATATATATATTTTCATATCCATTTATATATATATATATATATATATATATATATATATATATATATATATATATATATATATATATATATATATATATATATATATATATATATATATATATATATATATATATGTATATATATATATATATATATGTATATATATATATATATATATATATATATATATATATATATATATATATATATATATATATATATATATATATATATATATATATATATGTATATATATATATATATATATATATATATATATATATATATATATATATAAAAAAAAATATATATATTTTCATATCCATTTACTCGCTCTGGTAACGGCGGCGTTGAGTTCCAATACTGAATGTACAATGCCTCCCTAAAAAAAAATAATGTCTGAATAAGCTGTAATTGAGCTAGAAATTAGTTTTTTTTATTGCTCAGGCATTTTGTTATATTCCGCCATTCAAAACGGAATGTCTGGACATTCCGTTTTGACAACAGAGTATCTTAACATTAGGGCCACTTTAGTTAACCTGTTATAAACACCATCTAGATACATCCAGATTACCCTATTTTTTTAGCTTCACGCTGTATGAATGGCGGGGCACAAGGAACTTGGGAACCTAATGTTAAGACACTCCGTTCCACTTCTAATTCTCACTTTCTGCCGAATTTGAGGCAATGCCTTGCGTTGTGTTAAGTGGCGGTACTCAACGCTGCTTTTTGCCTTGTTATCAAGGAAATGAAAACATTAAATATTTAATAGTTATTTTCTTGATTGAGGATCGAACCCACAACCTGTCGTTTACAGTTACGCTTGTGCCACTGCAACATGACAAGCCTCATAAACATTTCAAATGCCCTTAAAATATTATTTCAAATATTTCTAACATTATATATGTGAAAGTTAATGATAATGTTTATTTGTTCCACTCTGACCCGAAAACTACTATCCGGATATAGAAGTTACTTTTACTTAACATAGTGTATATATCTGAATAGCATAGACTAAAATTTAAGTAAACATTATCTATTTTACACGTCAGAATAGCCCATAGACACAAAAAATATCTAGATTTTAGACTAAGATTTCCTATTTAGATATTGAGATAATTTAAAGATATAATTATAAATTTATCTCTTCTCATAAAAAAGAAAGATTCAGGCCATTAATAAAAATTTGCCTGATCTGGTTCAGCTTAAAGTGGGGAACGGAAGTGGAACGGAGTGTCTAAACACTAGGTTCCCAAGTTCCGTCTGCCTATCCTGCGATGAACGGGATACAGCGTGAAGCTGAGATAGAAAAGAATAGAGAATGTTGAGTGGTGGAACTCAACGCCGCATTTTACCTTGTTATCAGAGTTCGAAAATTAAAATATATCTAGACTAAGATTTTCTTTGTAGATATTGAGATAATTAAAAACTAAAATTATAAATTTCTCATAATATTTAGTCCAAAGCAATTAATAAAAATTTGCCGTCTACCTAATGACGCGGCAATGCTGTTAACTCATGGTGGAGCGATTAGAGGTTGTACCTTGCACCAAGGAGGGACTGTCGAACTCAGGTACACGTGTTTTGAAAGTAAATTAATTTTGTATCCATTATTTTTTGTTGGAGGCCTGTCGTGGCGCAGCAGCACAAGGGGATGACTGTAATCAACAGGTTGTGGGTTCGATCCCGACTCGAGTATGTGAAATATTTAATTTATTGCCAATTGAAATATTTAATGTTTTCATATCTTTGCACTAGTTTAAGGCAAAACGAGGCGATGAGTTTCGCTACTCTACACGCAATGCTTCAAGTTCGGCGGAAAGTGGGGAACTGAAGTAGAATGGAGTGTTATGACACTAGGTTCCCAACTTCCCTCTTCCTACCCTGCCATGTTCGGGATTACGCTGATCCCGCTCTAGTACGGTAAGCATAGTGTTCTAGGGAACGTAGTGTAAACATACTCTGTTCTCATTAAGACACTTGCTGTTTCCACTTTCGAACTTGAAGCTTAGCGTGTTGACTGGCGCAACTTAACGCTGCACGTATCTAGTATTAGAAAACTAATTTTCCAAGCACTGCCCAATTTTTAAGACATTGTGTGATATGTTGTGGAACTTATCGTCACTCTAAGTCTTTACCGGTACGAAGAAAATAAAACATATACTAAACAGATTGAAAAAAAAAATTGCTTCGTTCAAGTGGTAGTTGAACTTACGACCGTCACGGTCACCGTCTGGTACTGTGGCACTGCGCCATCACGGCCTCTATATGTACATGTTAAATAAAAATACATGTTAAATGTATGTACATGTTAAATGTATGTATATGTATTTTTCACATTTTGAAGCACACACGTGTAAAATCTAAATTTCGTGACAGCTTTAACAAACGTAAATAGATTTATTAGTCTAAGAATTTCTTGAAAAGCTACCGTTGAGTACACAAATTAAAAAGCTCATTAGTTCGCTGACGTCTCAGTTTAAAGTTGTTTACAACGTAATTTGTAACACCTTGTAACTTTTTTGGTATTCTGTATATATATATATATATACATACAAATGTTCAACATGGTCAGTATATTATTTTTCTAAAATAAACGTTTATATATCTTTACTTCTATTATATTTATATTACAGAACAGTATCACGTTGTATCCCGCACACGGCAGTGTAGGCAGAGGGAACTTGGGAACCTAATTTTAAGATACTCCGTTTTGTGCCCCATTTTCCGCTGAATACCTCAAATATTGCATATAAAGTAGTGGAAGTCAACGCCGCGCTTATTTTTTTACAAGACCGAAGAAATCAAACTATTAAATATAAAATTTCTCCGAGTGGTAAGAATCGAACCCATAACCTCAGCGTTTTCAGTCACACGCTTGTGTCTACGCTAGGTCAGGGCTTATGTTATAAATGCCGAAAAAAAATACTTTCCTTTATACATTTTATTAAATTAATATTTTCTTTTTCTTCTTCTATTTGTATAAAAAAAAATCAGCAATACACAAATTTGTAATTCGTCATCTTGTTATATATGTTAATTTATTGTCGTAATACAAGAGCTCAGTAGAACTGAAGTAGAAACCAAACAGCCCAGTCGGATACCGGTAAGTTGGTAGCATTGAGCTAATAGACACTTGTAAAAACTAAAATACGTAGATATTCACGAATACAGCTTACTTATACTTTACAAATCTTTCTTACTATCTCAACGATATCTCCATAACACTCATATGTTAAATGTAGTGAAACCTGTTATTGGCTATACTATTCATTGTATATTATATGTTAATACTATATTTATAAGCTGTTGGTTTTATGAATAAAATAAAAAAAAAAAAAAAAAAAAGACAATGTTATTTATCATATATACATATATTACATCTGTAACTGATCACTGTCTGTACATGGAAGATATATTAAAAGAAAATCTTATAGAGGACGTCCATTAATATAATGCAGCCAAAAACAGTGTTTTTATTTAACTTTTTAACCTGTATGTCTGTGCATTTGTACGGTAATCAGAAAAAGCTAATCAGATTTAAATGCAGTTTTCGTTTAGTGTTCGTTTCAATTAAATCGTCCTTAAAAAGTTACGTCAATTTAAAAATATTTATTTAGACAAAATTGCTACAAAATGTTCATTAATTTATTTGAAATTTCGTTTTAAAAGTTATTATATTATGAAAACAACAAAGTAATAGAAATTATTAAAGAAAATAATGTAATTTAAGCGGGCGAAGCCGCGGGCGGGTATTTAATATAATTTAAACAGAATACATAATATAGTTCTAAATTTGACAGAATATATATTTGATATATGTATATGTATGTACTCCATTTTACAAAAGGGGTCAATTCTATCAAGAGTGTGCTCGGTGACACGAAAGGCGATCTATTAGCGCTCTACAGTCATCTTTGATGTTGAATGAAAAATAAAACTTTTATTTTAGCTGAAATATTTTAAAAGTTAACGCTGTGAAATTGTGAAGAATTTTTATGGCGTTTTATTTTCGTTTGACTTTAAATCTATTGTTTATTTCTTTAATTAAACTTATAGTTATAACTCACCGTCAACGCACCATGTACCACTACTTAACGCCGGTTTTAGATGAAAAACCTAATGTTTCGAAAATGAGATGGAAAACGGAGATCTCAGACCCTTAGAATTTGTATCTAGGGTATTTCGATATTAGTTACTTATTCATAAATTTCCAGCGAAATGTTTAAGTTTAACATCATTTTCAAATTAAATGTGTTCAAAATGAGATAAAGGATCTCATTTTGAGATCAACAACTGATAAAAATTTGTTACTAACACATGAGGTCTATCATGGCGCAGCGGCACAAGTGTGTGACTGTAACCGACAGTTTATGGGTTCAATTCCCACTCGAAGTAGTAAAATATTTAATGTTTTCAATTCAAAATATATAACATTTTCATTAGTACGCTGTGGTAAAACGGTAAACTCAGCGTTGAGTTCCGCCTCTCAACACGCAATGCCTCAAATTTAGCGGAAAGTGGAAAACGGAAGTGGAACGCAGTGTTTTAACACTAGGTTCCCAAGTTCCCTTTGCCTACCTTGACATGTGCGGGATACAGCGTGAAGCTGATCAAGTATTAACATATTTCTTTTTAAATTTACACAGCACAAGAATCGAATGTATACGTTCAAATACTGCGCTGGGCCGTTTATAAATACAACATTATTATTGAGTTAAGAAAGGATGTCGTATCAGAAATAGCTACCGTATACAATACGATATTTAACTGCGGAGCCTTATAAATTGAATAAATGCAAGTAATTGCCACCTTTTCATAGAAAATGGGGGATCTTTTAAGACATAATTGAATGTTACTCTTTACTCTTTGAAAGAATCTTTGCTTGCGGAATTTATATAATTTTATATTTTTTTCGTACTGTCGTGGCGCAGCGGCACAGCACGCTTGTGGGTTCGATTCCCACTCGAGGAAATGAAATATTGAATATTTTTATATTAAATATTTAGTGTTTTCATTTCTTCGCGGCGTTGAGTTCCGCCACTCAACGCGCAATGCCTATAATTCGGTGGAAAGTGAAGAACTAAACTGTATCTATTTTCCCTTATAAACATAAAATTTATCTAAGATTCGAACTTAACTTTCGCGCATATATAGACTAACTTAGCATTCATTAACAGAGCAATTAAAATATTTAATTCACAAAATTTCCACCCTCGCTCACCGAATGTTTGTCCCACGATTTTTGTCAATTGACCCAATTACGGCCGTTGAGAAAAATTATGATAATTTTGGCTTCACACTGTATCCCGCACTAGGTAGGGTAGCAGACGGAAACTTGGGAACATAATATTATTTCTTGGGAAACTGCAATTGTAATATTATTATTTTTTATTATATAATCTTATCTAAGTCATGTTTTTATATCACTTTTTCGTATCTTTAAAAATACAAGTACTTTTAATAAAATAATAAAAACTACTATTTAATGATAAAGCAAAAAATATATAACTCATATATATTTTTTTGATTTATACAAGTACATTGCTGGAACCTGTCAACCCTTCATAATACAGATCCGATAAAGAAAATAAGGAGGAAATCGAAAACGGTCGCTCCAAAGGTTTTGACTCATAACTGATAGCCAGTCTCTTATTACAATTTAGTATATATGTATTACAATTTCAAATTGGCAAGTCCATATATTAGTTAAATGAAATAATGAATGTGTAAAATCGCGGCGTTGAGATCCGCGCAGTGCCTCTTATTCGGCGGATGGGAAAACGGATGTCTTAATTAGGAAGGAGTACTCTGAGACTAGGTTTTTAAGTTCTCATCCTGCCATGTGCGGGAACCCGTATAACATGACCTGTCTGTGCCACTGCACCACGACTGGCCAAAAATAATTACATGTTATTGCTTATAGCTTTGGCTGTTGAATTTGCTGTGAATTTTATTATATTAAGTCGCGGCGTTAAGCTCCGCCACTTAACAGGCTACTCAAAAACTGATAAATAAATGTCTTAACTCTGTGTTCCCTCTGCTTTTCCTATATACATATATGAATCTAAAAATAATTTATTCATAGTTATTTACCACAATACATAGTATGGTTATTTTTATCTCCTGAATTTTATTAAACATATAAACAGTTAATTGCTCCAGAGGGATGCTGTATAGAATGAAATCAGCTCTACGTACTTAATATTTTAAGTGCAACGAAAAGCTCCACTGTATCTACTTCAACATTTTTAAATTCATGAGAAATATTTTTGTAGAAAAAAAACACGGTACGTCCAAGTGAATTTTAGCCCTGAAGCTATAGAAGATACAATGTAAAGATAATTAATATTAACAGTTTGTTTAGTTTGTATATTTATAAGGTTCATAGTGACTTCGGAGGCGGCGGTATGAGTGTGTTTGACGGTGATAATACGTTCTAATCTTGCTTAGGGAAATCGCAACAAACGGCTGTGGATTTGATTCCCTATTGAGGACATGAAATATTTATATTTGTATTTTATTGTATCAACTCAACGGGGAACAGAACTTAGAGTTTTCACACTAGGTTCCCAAGTTCCTCTGGCTGCCCTGGTATATGCGGGATACAGTATGAAAATGAGTGAATGAGTTAGGTAGTGATTTGACTTTATTTTTCATTTACGGATTTTAACGGTGCAGTTTAATTTTTCAGGTTTAAATTTTACTTTTTTAAATTAATTCAATAAACTTAGCTACACCAAACGTTTAATTTTTTTTTATATATATATATATATATATATATATATATATATATATATATATATATATATATATATATATATATATATATATATATATATATATATATATATATATATATATATATATATATCTCAATCAACCATTACCTATATAGAATTAAGCTGTTAGAAAAACGGAAGTCCGATTAATTTACCTGTAATTAATTAACTCAACAAAAAGACAAGAGCATTAACAGAAGAATTTCACGGAAAACCAAGGAAGACGACAAAATTTATAAAATATACAACATTCTTTCTCTTAATTCTAATTCACTTGACAAAACAAATATAAATTGTGCAGAATTTTTAAAAGAGTACCGCTAAAACGCAACCGAGTGCAGCTACTAATTTTAACTTGTAGGAAACAAAATAAACGAAAAAGCCCACCTACCAACTAGTAAGTTGCTATTTGTGAAATATCTTTACACGACACGATTGTCACGATACGATCTTTTCTGGTACAAATAAATAACTATTTATATTACGGTAATTCGGGAAACATGTGGAAAACGGAACGGAGTATCTCAACATTAGGTTCCCAAGTTCCCTCTGCCTACCCTGTTATGTGTAGTACGGCAGATAAAGGGGAATATAATATTGAGATTTTCTGTTTTTAAATTTCTGTTAATTACTTGAAACGTTGGTCGTTGAATGGATTTTTTAAGTCATTAAGCGCTAAGTTTCCTGTTGCCGCTATTCTTGCTACCATACAGCAAGGGAGAAAAATAGTTTGTTGTCCCTATTGGAAATAAAGCTAATATGGTGAAACATATATAAATTAAATTATAAACACCAAAGAGTGAAGTAGTTGTATTAATAAAATTGCAAAAAAAAACAAGGAAAGGAAGTGGTAAGAGAGGGGGAGACCTCGATTGACCTTTCAAAACATAGTATTTATAATACTGGAGGGCTATGTATAAAGCTTGAGGACTTCCCGGACGGCATGTATGAAGGGGTTGATAGCAATAGAGGCGAAAGCGATGTGCTGAGACCGTAGTAATGCTGTTTCTGGCTACATCACTAAAGATACAGCGCGAAGTTAAGTTGAGCGCGTCTAAATTCAGTTAAGTATAGCAAATAAAACAACTTTGTTCCCAAGTTCCCTCTGGCTACCCTGGCATACGCGGGATACATCGTGAAGTCAGCTACACGCTGTAACGCTTACCTCAGATAAGAGTGAGTGAGAATTAGGTGATTAAACTGCAGCGTTAAAATCCGTCAATGAAAAATAAAGTATCACTACCTAACTCATTCACTCATTTTCATACTGTATCCCGCATATACCAGGGCAGCCAGAGGGAACTTGGGAACCTAGTGTGAAAACTCTAAGTTCTGTTCCCCGTTGAGGCATTGTGTGTTGAGTGGGACAGAACTCAACGCCGCGAACGGAACTTGTTACCAGAGTGAAAAAATTAAAAATACAAAAAATATTTAAATTTACAATATTAAATATTTCATATCCTTGAGTGGAGATCGAACTCACACCCTGTCACGTTCAAAGTGCCTGCATCTCCACAAGATCAAGGCCTCAGGCTCTCACTTAATACTATACTTAATACAAAAAAGTTCTTACAAAAAATAAGAAATAATTGTTTCAATCACAATTTTCCTTTTGCTTCTCATATTATTTAAGATGGTTCATAAAGGTTCTTCGACGTCGTAAACCGAGCTCAGATTGTAAGTGTCCATTATTGAATAGCGTACGCGGAATGCATAATACAAAACTTATAAAAGGTATAGAGAAGTTTGAAGAAAGTATAAAAGTTAGTTTAGTTTATGGTTACTTTGTTATGATAGATATTTTTATTTCAAAATATTATTACTTAGCTTTTTCTAGTTACACGATACTTTCCGCATATAAAAGGTAAACGGATCCTAGTTAAGACACTCGTATGTATAGAGCGCGGCGTTGTGTTGCGCTAATAAACACGCTGACTAAAAAAAAATTTTTCTTTTTTTTTTTAATTTGAATACAATAAGGTTATGATTTTTTTCTATTTTTAATTCAATCATTTTGCAAATACTATGATAATCAAAAAAATATATATTTTAAGAGTGATGTGACTTTTTCTTATATATTTTAGTTGTATTTGTAAAAACAAAGGTTACATATTTTTTATATTTTGCATAATAATCAAAAAGTATATGCAATATGTGAAATTCACCCGAGTATACAAGTAGTACAGGGTTCAAAATCAAAAATCAAATGTTTTATACCAGTAAATATTATATGATTTTTTGTATATAGGTAATTACTAGTGAATAATATCAATAAATAATTTCATAATTTCTTTTGTAATCTATAAAAGCAAAACACATCTGTCAAGTTCTCGTAGCACAAGCACCGTTTCTCACGCACTGCCCAATTTTAAAGACATCTTGTCTTAAGTAGAGAAACTAACGTTGATCAAAGAAAACATGAATACTTCCTTCATTGAAAATCGAATCCGCTTCACGAACGCGCTTATAGACAGACTATACTACTACGCCACGCCGGCTAGAATAGATATTATCATAATAATAATAACATAAGTTAATAATATAAGTTGATCAAACTTTTCAATAAATATTCTTTTGTAAATTAATATAAAGACAAAGACATATCGTCTCATATAAAAGGTCGTACACTGCTAATTGTCGCCAGCACTGCAAACGGTCGTGTAAGGCGATACACGCTCGATAATATAATTCTTTTGCTCGACGCCGTCATCTTGTTTTCCTAACATTTTCTCTTAGGAGCTTTTTAATAAAGTATTTGTTTTATCCAATTTGTAAAGCTTTTTATTAGATATAGGTCTATCGTGGCGCAGAGGCACAAGCGTGTGACTGTTAACACGGTAGGTAGTGTGTTCTATCCCCATTCCAGGAAATAAAATATTTAATACTCGAATTTGGCGAGTAATGGGAAATGGAAAAAGGTGTCGTAACACCAGATTCTCCAGTTCTCAGTTCTCTCTTCCTCCCGCTTCACTCTGTATCGCAAGCCATGAGCAGTATACAGAGTGAAGCCAAAAAAATAGTATCGCAGAGGGAACTTGGGAACCTTGTGTTAATAAACTCCGCTCCAATTCCGTTCACCACTTTTCGCTGAAATTGAAGCTAGGCGGAACTCAACGCCGCACATTGCCTAGTTACCAGAACGAAACAATGAAATATTTAATTTGAAATATTAAATATTTAATTTTCAAGAGAAACAAAATTTACATATTTACATCTACAAGAATAAAACTGAAGTGTACTACAAATTTCCTTTGCCATCACAAGTGTAGAATCCGAATATAGATGAAATATAGCATTTTTGATTAAGCTTCCCTGATCCTGCTGAAAGATTTCAGATTTTTCACATTGAAACAAAGGTATTTCATGAATGGGGTCAAGTGGAACTGAGTTCCAGTACAATGGGGGTAGGGGGGTCGACTCCCCTTTTCGGTAAGTGTTTTAGCGAAATCATATTTTTTAATGGGATCGCAACATTGTGCGGCCTGGAATACTTTCTGTGATGAGTTTCGTTTTATGATGCGGATACAGTCGTACAGAGACGTGGTACATGGAAATGATTTTATATAGATACTTGCATCTTCAAAAGATTTATTTTCTTATTTATATATATATATATATATATATATATATATATATATATATATATATATATATATATATATATATATATATATATATATATATATATATATATATATATATATATATATATATATATATATATATATATTATATATATATATATATATATATATATATATATATATATATTTTAGCTTCACGCTGTATCCCACATAAGGTAGGGTAGGCAAAGGGAACCCGGGAACCTAGTGTTTAGACACTCCGTTCCACTTCCGATACACACTTTCTGCTGAATTTGAGGCATTGTGTGTTGAGTGGCAGATTTTAACGCCGCGCTTTGCCTTATTACCAGAGCGAAGAAATGAAACATTAAATATTTAAATTGAAATATTAAATATATCATTTTCTGGAACCCAGAACCTGTCGGTTACAGTCACACACTTGTGCCGCTGCGCCCATCTCATTATTTATAAACGTAACTAACTATTTTCTTTATCATTTGTATATTAATTTGTTCAGTTACGAACATGATAATATTTAATCATATAAATATTTTTTTATTCGTGTCTGTTAACTGTATTATTGCAAATATTCATATAATTAAAATTTATCTTCAAATTTATTGTTACAAAATAAATATCAATATTAAAAGAACTGTTAAAAATTATAAAATTGTAAAATAATATTACAAGACGCTGGTGTTGAGTTCCGCCACTGAATACGCAATTCAGCAACTCCAATTTAGCAGAAACTGGGGTTAGAAAGTATCTTAATGAGAACGTTCTTAATACTAGGTTCCCAAATTACCTCTGCGTACCCTGCCGTGTGCTGAACGCTGTGTCAGCAGAAAAGCTAAAAATAAATTGTAAAAACTTTGCTACAAAACTAAACAAAATATAACTTTCTCTAGTACCTAAAATCATAACTATGGATCTACAATATTTTATATATGTATTTCAATATGTTAATGATCCGATAACTAACAAAGTTCACAGCAAAAACAGTCTTGAAAGCTCTAGCCAGAGCTTTACCCCCAATTACATTTGTTTTACCTTCGCTGAATATCCGACTGATTTAAATAACAATATACGGAACTTTATCCGAAGTTGGGAATTGCCAGTGAGTTCAACAACAATGCAAATAGCCCCATGTTCGCGTCCCGGGTCGAGTTAGAAGTATGCAGAGGTTCCGCATTCGTGCAAAATTTATAATATTTCCACCAATTCACTTCACAACAAGCGTCGAAACTTTTGTTCGAACGTATATTGGATAGTACGTTAAACTTGAAAATGCCTCAGAAGCCAGTATTTATTGTATTTTGTTTTTTGTAGGTAATTAGTATTTTTAGATTGTGTTAAGACACTGTTCCGATTAAAAAAAAATACGTTCTCCACTTTCCGTCGAATCCGCAAAGGGTCCCTACGCCAAAGATTATAGCTATTTCATCGTCTGGTAGTAAAAAAACGGCTGTGGGATCGATTCTAGACGAGGGCAACGCGAGTTATTTTAATTTCCTCGCTTGGTAAAAAGATAAAAGCGGCGTTGACTTCCGCTATTCAACATGCAATGTTTCGAGAATTGACATTAAGATTTTTCTGATACATTAAGGATGAACTACTATGTAAAAAATGTATAGTGAGCAATCACTCTGTTAATTTCCGTTCCTAATTTACCCATTTGTCAAAAATTGGAAAAATTATATTGTAAGATTTTCGTGTGATCTTCCCAGAAAGGCAAGTTGAGCTTTATGATTTGCGATTTTATTGTCCTTTTTCTTTTGTGAAAACGTTCAAAGCGAGATCGTTTAATGATGGTGAGGTATGCATTAAGTACTTAGGGCTTTTTATGTATTGGAAAAAAAAAAAGAAAAAAATGGTCCAACATAAAAATCTTCTCCAATATAGGGGTAAGGTAGGGAAAGGTAAAGGAACATAGCCCATTGACTACTTCCTTCCTTCATATTTAGTATATATACATGACGTAAAACAACAGTGTTTCAAAGAAATAGATAAAATAGGATTACTTTAATAATATTTAAACAATGAAGTTTAATTGGATTTGAGCCTTTAAGCTTCATTTTGTATGGATATAAACAGGAAGGAAACTAGGGAAACTAGTGTTAAGATATCTTTCTGCCGAATTCTTGAAGCTTTGCATGTTGTCTGGTCAAACTAAAAACCGTGCTTTGCTTTGCTTGCTTTCTTCATGCATGATAGTAGCATCAATTATTTAAATTCGTATATTTTTAGTTAACATAAAACTATATATTTTAATACCCCAACGAAAATGAGAGAGGATCATA
>CM032402.1:10219683-10276792 GCA_019049475.1 Eueides isabella
TTGAGCGTGTGACTGTAAAAGCTACAGGTTCTAAGTTCGTCCACACTCGAGGAAAGGAACTATCTGATATTTTACATATTTTTCTTCGCTTTGGTAACAAGACCAAGTGCGACGTTGAGTTCCGCCACTCAAGTATTTTAAAACTAAGCGTCTTACCGCCATGTCATGTTCACAGCTAGGAGTAAGATTCGAATTTTTGGATTCCCCAATCCCTTTGCACAGCGAAATGTTTGAGATATTAGTATCGATATCGGAAATCAATAGCTGCATCAATGAATTTATATTATTTTACATATTTTTAATTAATTCGCTTGGACAGTCACCAAGAGATACATACAGTTTAGACTCCGCTACGTTAAAAAAATACTTTAGTGTGAAATAACATTTTAATAATGATAAAAAGTTTCAATTAAACTTGAAGGAAACAACATTTTTTTTTTAAATTTTTTACTGCCAAAAGTGTTAAACAGAACTTTCATCTGTCATAGAGCTTCCACTGTCTGTTTCTGACGACTCGTCATCGATCCTCACTTTGTAATCGTAGAAGAAGTGTACACCGCGGTCAGCGTCGTCAGCACATTTGTGATCATGTATTTTGACGAACACTGAAATATTAAATATATTTGGTTTTTCTTTCCTGTCGCCACATGCGTGCGACTGTAACCGATAGGTTGTGGGTTCGATTCCCACTCGACGAAATGAAATGTTTAATGTTTTCAATTTAAATATTAAATGTTTTCATTTCTTCGCTCTGATACAAGCAAGCAATGTGCAAGGCAATTCGGCGGAAAGTGGGGAACGGAAGTGGAACGGAGTGTCTTAACACTAGGTTCCCAAGTTCCCTCTGCCTACGCTGCCGTGTGCAGGATACAGCGTGAAGCTGAGTGAGTGAGTGAGAGTGGTTTTTTTTTTCGACTGAAAACCTGTCATGGCGCAGGGGCGCAAGCGTGTGACTGTAAAGCTGGTAGTGGGTTCAATCACCACTTCAAGAAATGAAATGTGAAATATTTTCAAATTAAACAATTAATGTGCTCATTTCTTTCATCTGGTAACAAGCTAAAGTACAGCGTTAACTTCCGCTATTTAACACGCAATGTCTCGAAATGAAAGTGGGAAACAAAAGTGTCTTAATGGTCTTTAGTTTCTCTCTGCCTATCCCGTGCAGAATATAGCGCGAAACAAACAACTTAGAAATAAAATACGATAATATTAATTGTAATATTCATCTATATAGTACCGAACGCGATATGTAGTGGATTCGATTTCCAATTGAGAACATAAAATATTCAATCTCTTTTTCCAGAAATGAGACAAAGCGTAGCGTTAAGTTGGACCAGTTACAACGTGGTGTTTCTAGCAGTTTTCGAAAATTGAGAACTGATATGGAATCAGAGTGTACAAGCACTAGCATCTCCAAATTCCCTCTGTTCCTTCTGTGTATATAAAAAATATTAGCGAAAACTGAATCCAAATATTATAATGTTTATATATGTATGTACGTAACTGGTTCCATCTTGACAGTTTCTGTAATACATCATGCAAGAACTCTTAAAGGAACGTCGAGCTCGCTGGTATCCACCGCAGATCCATTCGATGCTCGGATCTCGCCACTTTTTGGCCATATCTTCAGGGCATGGTGTGCATTTGCGATGCCACTTTCGCCTAAAACAGAAAAATATACATCTTCTGTTTTGATAGTTGTGCTTTTGTAATAACATTTTTAGATTGGTTCTTTGATTATGGCGTTCCGAGCGTCCATTTTTAGATTATTAAAATTTAAAAAATAAATATAAAATTAATAAAAGGTAAATAATAAATAAATATAAAAAAAACATGCCTTAATAGTATATTTAAAATGGAGGTAACTAAGATCTAGTATAAACGTTTTGATTATAATTGTAGATTTGAAACTCTACATACAATTAATGAAACTCTACATACAATTGCCATGTCCGAATTTAACGTCATTATGTGATTTTTAGCGGAACTCAACGCCGTGCTCAGTCTAGTCAGTAGCGCCCCAACATCTACATATATATTACTCAATTTCTTTATATTTTACCATCCTTTCCTCTCTTCTGTAGATTTTGGTTTACGTTTTTCACCAGACGATGAAGAGGTCTGTTCATGACTTGACAGCTCCAAACTTTCCTTATCGCCCTCTGATGAACTTTTTTTGTCTTTAGCTAAAATATTAAAAAAAATCAAAAATTAAAACGCAATGGACATCTACATATATTTAAAAACATGTATTTTTTCCTGTTTTTAATATTTTTTAACACTTAGATAAGAAAAATACATATACGGGTTTGTAAACGTATAAAATTTTGAACGTAGCGAGATTTAAACACGCGCCTCTTGTAAACCGTTCAACTCTAAGGTTTTTCTGGCTTTACACTTTTTAAGCTCTCTGATCACAGAGTTTTTGACATATCGCCCAATTTACGTCAAAGAAAATACTAAATATTATTCCCCCGAGCAAAGACCAATTATTAAGTCTTATTAACATTAACAGTATATAAAAAAAATCTTAGAGGCCTGTCGTGGAACACAAACGTTTAACTGTAACCTCTGTCTGGTTGTGAGTTCGATACCCACTCGAAGAAATGAAATATTTAATATTTTCAGTTTAAATATTTAATGTTTTCATTTCTTCGCTCTGGTGTAAGGCAAAACGCGGTGTTGAATTCCGCCACAAATTCGGCGGAAAGTGGGGAACAGAATCGGAACGGAGTGTCTTAACACTAGGTTCCTAAGTTCCCTCTGCCTACCCTGCCATGTGTGGGATACAGCGTGAAGCAGAGCTGAGTATAAGAAAAATGTTTCTTCCTTTATGCTGTATCTCGGTTAAGGCAGAGGAAACAAAGCAAACTTGAAAACCTAGTGCTGAAACAATATGTTCCAATTAGGATTATTTCATTATGATCTGACTTTCCGATTAAAAGAACATAGTGAATATTATTGCTTTCTAATCACGATTTTATTTTATTTCTGTCCATAGATTACGTTATACAAAAAGGTTTCGCACGCTTAAATCACTTATATGTTATATTACTGTATAATCTATATTACTGTAAAGTTTTATCATAATCCGTTCAGTGCGTTTTATGTGTAACTGGAACATACATTCTTAAAACTTTCAAATTTTAATATTAGAAGGGTAGTTTTTCTATTAACGTACGCCGCGTCCCTTCGGAGGAAGAAGTAGATCGATCTTTCTTCCCTTTTTTCTTTCTTCTAGTTTCTACACCTCTCAAATCATTGTTTATGTCATCCAATCTTGTCACATTCGGTATTATTGACACAACTAAGTCCACTATAAAAAAAGAAATTTTATTAGAAATACCTATTGAAAAAAAAAATAACTAAATTAAATATAAAACTAATAAAATATGGTTAATTTATCATATTAATCAAGATACACGAAAATGACAAAACGTGGCGTTAAGTTACGCAATTGAACAAATACTGCGTCATTTGGCGGAAAGGAAACGGAAATGTCTTAATGGGAACAAATTGTCTTGACAATCTAGGTTCCCGAATTTCCTCTGCTTTTAAATTTTTAAACTTAAAAAAATTACTACTAAACTAAAAATTAACAACACAATACTTACAGAGACAAAATAAAATAATATTTTCAATTCTCAATTTCATCTATACTTTTTTCCTTTATGTTTCCTTTAAAATTGGATATATCATAAATCGTTTTAGTGGCAGCGTTTATCGCCTTCCAATAATATAACAGTTTTGCGCAACGTTCCGATTCGATCTTTAGGTATTTCATTTCGCGTGAGCTCAGAATTCCGCTCGGGTTTTTGCTATAGAAAAATTTTCGATATAAATCTCTGATATTATTCGATAAAACTCCCCTTATCTTTAAATTGAGAAGTAATTTTATATGACTCGGCCAAATTGAAATTAAGATATTTGATTCTTTTATTGTATATATATATATATATATATAAGGATATATATATAAGGATATAAGGATTAATTTTAAACTCACTATTTAGTAACGGCTTATCACAGAAAAATGTACTTTTTAAGAATCACCAGGATATAGAGTCGTAAAAATTATATTTAAATTGGTTAAGCCATTTCTGAGATTAATACGAACAAACACACAGAAAAACGGACATTTAAAAAATAAAATCAATGTTAAAAATAAAAGTAAGGTATATTATATTTTAAAATATAAAAAATACACTCTATTATATTCACTCTCGTATTGCTTTCAGATAAATACAGAGACTAGTTACGCATTTATTATATGTATAGGCATAGCTGGCACCTGCCGGAATTTCGCGGTGTATAAAAAAATGACATATACAGCAAAATCCTATGAAATAATGTCCTAAAATGCCTATTCGTAACGGAAAAATGGCGCAAAACCAAGTGGCAGTTGGCTAGTATAGACTAGAATAGAATAAAACAAATATATCGTATACAGTACGGTGATCAATTATGCGCTCTACGAATTATAATTTGATATTTTGTGGAAACACATGAGAATAGCGTTGCGGTGTTTGCAAATTATTAATGTGAAACCAAAATGTTGCCGCAATTACGAATATTTTCAAATAAACTAAGTTTATTTAAAATGGTTAATTATTTCTAATACTATATTTGGATTTGCAGCTGCTTTTAAAGTAAGTAAGTGTTAATCCACACTTACGAACGTCCACCGTTCAACACGCAATGCCTCGAATTCGGCGGAAAGTGGGCAAAGTAAGTAGAACAGAGTGTCGTAACACTAGGTTCCCAAGTTCCCTCTGCTTACTCTGCCATGTGCGGGTTACAACGTGACGCTGAGTGATAGTATATAAAATAACTTTATTTCTCTCTTGCCACACGATTGTTCTAAGGAAATGTTTACAAAACCACCCTACAGAGATTATTAACAACCTGAATAATTGTGACAATGCGTATAAGAATTTCGACGTAGCTGGATGAGAACGTATGGCTTAGTTGGTCATTTTTTTATGTATTCTCTATGAATTAATCAGTAAATAAATTGTTCTTAATTATGTAAAAAAAATTAAATATAATATTATGCGGCGGTTCAGTTCCCCACTCAACACGCAATGCCTCAAATTAGGCGGAAAGGGGGACGGAAGTGGAAGGGAGTGTCTTAACACTAGGTTCCCGGGTTCCCTCTGCTACCCTGCCTCGTGCGGGATACAGCGTGAAGCTAAGAATTAAAATATTATCAATAAGATATCTTAAATTGCATTCTAAAGTTATATATTTAAGCTATATTAATGGGAATGGGTGGATGAAACTAGGTTCCCAACATCCCCTTGCCTTAACCTTACAATGTGGTGGGAACAGCGTAAAACATATGAAAAGCGTTAAGGATGTAAAAAAAAACGTAAAAATAAAACACACATAATATATTCTCATACTTTATATATATAAAACCAATGCCTTCCGTGCTCTGTACTGTTTTGCAGCGATGATCGTACAGTTTCACGAACACTGAAATTGAAAAAAAACATTATGAATAGAAATATACTTGCTTGCTGTTCTCACAATTACATACAGCGGTAATGAGCTGGAAGCTCTGACCTGAACTGTAGAATGAGAAATGAAAAATTGATATTAGTATGCAAGAAATGTTAATATTGGAGGTATTGCAGTTTAGAACGAGTATGGGCAGGGTTTAACAATGCTAGATTTTTTTCTTTTAGCTTTAGGGAACCTGGGAACCTAGTGTAAATATTCTGTTCACATTAGGACACTTCTGGTACCCGTTCTATAGGATTTTTTTGATATCTTATAGGATTTATTCTGTAGCGTTTACAGTTGCAGCTTCCGGCGCGCTTCTGCCTTTAATCTCTATTTTTTTTTAAAGAGTGCGACAGACTTATAAATCTAAATTTCAAATTTCTTGTAACAGTGTTTTTTTATAAATTGTTCTTCATTTTCGTACAATTTTTCTCTGTTGTCATAAATATTGGTAAACGCTTAGAGATATTCGAAATAGTACTTAACTACCTACTACCTAACCTACTACTAGCAGTAAGTAATTTAATAAGCTAAGAAGCGGCTTAGAACCCGACTGTAAACGCAACCGCTAGATCCTACAAGGAAAATATTTTTTCTTTCATTCCGCCAATCAACACTCAATGTCTCGAAATTGGGTTGAGTGTGGAAAACCGAGTGTCTGAAACAACTGGGCACATATTGGAAATGTGTCCTGTTGTACGTGGAAAGTGGGAAAAAAATTCAACCTGACAAAACAAACACAACGTACTGGTACCATCCTGACAGTTTCTGTATCTCATCATACATTCGCTTTTGAAGGATCGACGAGCCCTTTGATATCCGCCGCATATCCACTTTATGCCGAAATTTTATATTTTTTCATCATATCATGTGGACATGGGGTGCAGGTTCGATAAGTTTTTGTTCTGTAATATAAAGCATTTGTTTTATATTGTAGTAATATTACAATACTTTTTAGATTTCACTCCTCCACTCAGTTTCACACTGAATCCCGCACACGGCACGTCAGAGGGAACTTGGGAACCTAGTGTTAAGACATTCCGTTCCACGTCTGTTCCCCACTTTCCGCTGAATTTGAGACATTGAGTTTTGAGTGGCGGAACTCAACGCCGCGCTTTGCCCTTTAACCAGAGCGAAGAAATGAAACATTAAATATTTAAATTTAAAATTTAATTAATATTTCCTCGAATGGTGATAGAACACGTTTGTGCCGCTGCACCACAAGGCCTTAGTTTTTAGATTGCTTCTTTCAATACATATTATTTATATATGAGGTAAAAAAGGAGTGATATAAGTTGATGTTGAAAACAAGAAAAATTTCTTTCATAGTTGTCTAGCACTACTGGTGAATAGAAACGTTCAGTGTTGTATGAATTATGCAAGTTTAAAATATTCCAAGACTTCTTTTACGCTAAAATACACAATAATAAATAAAGGCTATTTAAGGCAATGCAGAAAAACTGACAAGGAAAAATGCTCGAGCACTCAATGCATCTCTACACTCAAGAGAAAAGTATTTACAAGTACACTGATTGTTCTTAAATATATATATATAGATATATATATATATATATATATATATATATATATATATATATATATATATATATATATATATATATATATATAATATATAATATATATATATATATATATATATATATATAATATATATATATATATATATATATAATATATATATATATATATATATATATATCTATATATATATATATATATATATATATATATATATATATATATATATATATATTATATATATATATATATATATATATATATATATATATATATATATATATATATATATATATATCTATATATATATGATATAATATATATATTATATATATGTAAATATTATTTTGTACTGATATTTATGTTCCCGTTTTAGCTTCACGCATATAGGCACAGGGAACCTAGTGGCAAGATGCGGTTTTCAGATTAAGGAACCATTTTTGAGACATGTCGAGTGGTAGAACTCAACGCCGCGTTTCGTCTAGTTACCCGAGCGAGGCAATAAAACTAATTATTCACCCGAGGGTATCGAACGGTGGGCGTTTACAATTTTTCCTCATTAATTTAATATTAAAAGTATTGGTATTTGACATAATATAATATTTTAATATTAAAAGTATAGGTAAATGTATTAGCAATGTAGTATTTTTGAATAAATTAAATAAAACATTATTTATAATAAATATGTATATACTTACGCCTGTCGTTTCTCATCGTCTCTATAGAAGACGCTTCAGATGATTTACTTGAAGATATACTGGTTTCCCCTGACTGAGAACTAAAAACATAATTTAATTTAATTATGTAATACTTAATAAGGAACGGAGTGTTTTTACACTAGGTTCCCAGGTTACCTTAGGTTTTAATTTTCTTATATTAATTTATATTTAAATTTGTCAAATTATCCACTTTGCTTGTGTTTTAATGCATTTGTTGTCTTATATCACGGTGAGTTTAAATCTCAAATGCTGGAAATTAGTATAAAATAATGTATATAAATCCAATAAATAAACTGTAACAAGCCTATAAAGGTAAGACGTAGCGGTAAAACGTATAAAGGGATTTCCAGAGACGTGAGTTCAAATCATTTTATACGTTTTCTAATAATAAAGTAGTTAAAAGCTAGTTTTCACCTTATATCATCAGAACTGCTCTTCAAATCGCTGCCACTTTCGTCATCAGATTCAGATTCGTAGTCATACCACTGCCGGCCTCTGTGGTGGGCGTCTCCAAAGCCGGCTACGTTTTTTACATCGTCTATGAACACGAGGCTATCGTCTTGTGCCAAAGTTATAGGTGTAAACCTTTGTTCGATTGCCGTGGGATATTTTAAATCTATATTGAAAATTTGATATATACATATATTAAATGTATAAAAGAAATAGTTAAATATTTAATGATTTCAATTCTTCGCTCTGGTAAGTGAGCAAAGCGACGTTAAATTTCCTTACTGAACATCCAATCAAAAGAAGAAAAAAAAAAGAAAAGTCTCTCTTCTTGGAGGAACCTTGGAACCTAGTGTTAAAATATTCCGTTCTCTTTGAAATCCCACAACCTCTTCCGCTTACAACCTCACGATTGTGCCCCGACAGGCCTCAAATTATTATTATCAGAAAAAAAATGGATCTATTCGTATAGAATATTATAACAAAACCTGAAAAGTCACTTAGAAGAATTTATTATTTGCTAGTTTCTTCGCGAATTATTTGAAAAATGTTGCTCTATTTCGTCTGTATTTATCAGACCATACAAGTTGCCTATTGATGATTTATACGCTAATGTAATTTAATTTGAGGTATTAATTTTAAAGCAATTATTATAGTTTTTCTTCTTTTTAGCATTATACTTTAATCAGCATATGACAGGGTAGGCAGAAGGAACTTGGGAACTTGGTGCTAGACACTCCGTCCTATTAAGACACTTCCTTTGCGTGAATGGCGAAACTTAACATTGTAAAACCAATAAGAGTTTTAAATTAAACGTTTCACGTTTAATTAAAAACTTTTATTGTTTTATGGTTGTTAATTTTTATTATATTTCACATCGACCACCAGGAAAGTAAAAAAAAAGATATCCTTCTATAACTAAGTACCGTAATTGTCCCACAAATTTTGAATAGCCGTCTAGAGTAACACAGAAATCGCCTTTTCAAATCCAGTTACTGTTGCAACAGTATTAGCGATTTGAGGTTCCGAACGAGTTGCAGTCATACATTTGCATTTTAATTCGTTAAGAATTCAGGAATATGCACATAAAATTTGGGAACTACGACGCTGTTTGTGCTTTAAATTGTAAAATTTAATCTGTACATCCTGTGAACTTCCTTGCGGATTAACAAATTAGTTACTTAGTTATTTTAAATTCTTGTTCCTTTTATTAATTTTTATATTTCTTTTATTAATTTATGTGGGTTCGATTCCCACTCGAGGAAATGAAATATTTAAAGTTTCAATTTAAATATTTAATGTTTTCATGTCTTCACTCTGGTACAAGGCAAAAAGCAGCGTTGAGTTCCACCACTCAACACGCAATGCCTCAAATTCAGTGGAAAGTGAGGAACGGAAGTGGAACAGAGTGTCTTAACACTAGGTTCCCAAGTTCCCTCTGTCTACCCTGCCATGTGCGGGATACAGCGTGAAGCTGAGTATATTGTTTATTTAATTAAACCATTACAAGTGCTTTTGAATCGTCAAGTTACATAGAAATGTCTGAGGTATGAGTAAGACAGGAAGCTACCAGTTCGGAAAGCAAATATTGATTTTTAAGATTAAGTGAATTGATTTATGTAAATCATAAGGTAACTCCAGGGTTGTACAAGATAGTTTGTTAATAGTTAAGAAAGCTATTGTGGTGTAGTTATATAAGTAAAAAATATATAAGACTTTAACTGTCACTTTTCTATTAATTTAGAAGTGAACGTTAACTATTATAGAAAGCTTATATAAATTATCTATATGCGATATGACGGTATTCAGTATAGTTATAAAGTACTTTTCTTTACAATTCTTCTGCATTTTTGGTTTCGTTCAGTCACTGGGAGTGACTTCTTTCCATCCATTAACATACAATTTGTAAAATTTTAACAGGTAATCACTTTAATATACACATAGCGCATAGACACAAACTTACGATTTTAAACGTGACAAGTTATGGGTTTGAATCCCGCTCATGGAAATAATATATTTAATACTTTCTTCGCTCTGGCAATAAGGTAAATGTCAAGCTACTCAACGCGCAATGCCTCAAATTGAAATTAGGGAACGGAAGTTCCTTTACACTTATTTCCTTAGTTCTGTATGCCTACCTATGATACAGCATCTATACAGTACAGTGTGAAAAAAAATAATAAAAAAGTACTCAATCATGATATTTTCCCTGCACGAGACACAAACTGACAACCACAGCGTTCAGCCTCATACCAACTAATTGCACCATATCATTATAAAATAACTATATAGCAACATTTTCACAATTATGTCATACTTTTTAGCTTTGTCTCATTAATGAATCTACGTTTCAATGATGCTCCAAAAATGTAATATAAAAATTGTGTCCCACTTTCAAACAAAAAGCTGTCACAATATACCTGGGGTCTCGCGGGTCCTTATTAAAACACTTACCGCTAACCACGAGGAAAACAATCATAGCCATTCTTTTCATTGAATATTATATTTTTTCAATGGAAACCGTCACGTTCTTATAATAATAATGTAACTGTGGCAAAACGTTGCGAGCAATATCGTTTTATTGCTTGAGTGTTGTTCAGAATATATAGATTTTTAGGTGAATTTTAGTAAGTGTTTGAGTTTTTGCTGAAGACAAATTTAAGGCCTGTCGTGGCGCAGCGGCACAAGAGTGTGACTGCAACCGACAGGTTCTGGGTTCGATCCCAGTCGAGGAAATGAAATATTTAATATTTTCAATTTAAGTATTTAATGTTCATTTCTTCGCTCTGGTAATAAGGCGAAGCGCGGCGTTGAGTTCCGCCACTCAACACGCAATGCCTCAATTTCGGCGGAAAGTGGGGAACGGAAGTGGAACGGAGTGTCATAACACTAGGTTTCACTTTCGTTCCCTCTGCCTACCCTGCCTAGTGCGGGATACAGCGTGAAGCTGAAAAAAAAAAAAATGTAACAAGCAATGATTTTTTCTTCAGCTCCACACTGTATCACATAGGGTAGGCAGAGGGAACTTGGGAACCTAGTTTGATGACACCTTGTTCTGTTTTCCACTTTTCACCGAATTTGAGGCATTGAGTGTTCAGTGGCGGAATTCAACGCCGCATTTTGCTTTATTACCGGAGTGATGAAATGAAACATTATATATTTAATTTGAAAATATTAAATACATGTATTTAATTGGCTTGAGTGTGGATCGAACCTACAACATAATAACCATTTTAAGTACGTTTATGACTTTCTGTAGATTTTCAATTCTAATAAATAAATAAACAAATACATGATAGTAAATATCTGAACATTGTGTGAGAGAATATGTAAATATTAAAAAAATCTGAGTATATTTCATAAATACTTAATTTGGCCTTAAAATAACTTTATAATGAAAATACGATGTCTGAATTTATAATATCTTAAATGAAGTTTGACACAATGCGATGACGCTTTTAAATTTTAACTTCATTTCTATAGAATATATTTTGATTATATTGCAGTTTTGGCCTTTTATTTTTTTTTTGTCTCTTTGAAATGAAGAAAACACGGCCTTAACTTCTCCATCTCGTCACTCGATGTCGTAAATTCGGCGAAGAGTGGGAAACGGAATGGGGTGTTTCAGCATTAGGTTCCCAAGTTCACCAGGCCTACCCTAGCTTTGGGATTTATATATTCTTTATTGCACTTAAAATAAAAACATAAAAAATACAAACTTAAAACTAGTTAACAAAATTGTATTTATCGTGAAGCAAAAAAATATAGATGATAAAAATATAAGAAACATTTTTTTTAAGGAAATAAAAAATGTGTATTTCATATGTGCCTTTATTAAATGGTAAGCGTGCGTCAGTTTGCGGATATCGATTACAAAATTAAAATATTCATATTTATTTATACAAGGCCATTGAGTCTTCGGTTGTATTTGTATCATCTTCTGCCTCTAGACCTGCTAGATCAAAAATATTAGTCAAAAAAGATAGAAAACACAGCTTGAGGCATGTCGTGGCGCAGTGGCAAAAGCGTGTGACTGTAAAAGACAGATTATGGGTTCGATATATATTTAAAATTATTTTTTTTAGCTAATAACAAGACAGATGCGCGGCGGTGAGTACCGCCACTCAACACGTAATGCCTTAAATTCGACAGAAAGTGTAGTTGAATATATACTTTGGCCTGCTGTTGCGCAGAGGCACAAGCATGCTGCTGTTAACACGAAAGGTCCAATCGAGGAAATATAGTGTTTAATATTTCACTCTATTAACAAAGCAGAAGTTCCACTACCCAACTCGAGTGCCTTAATACTAGATTCCCAAATTATCTCTGCCTATTCTGCTCTGTGCTGTATCCTGCACAGAGCAGAATAGGCAGAAGCTAAAAGCTGAAAAGCTTTATAGATTTGGTTCGTTTAAAAGTTAAACAAGATTTTTTAATGTTTCCTCTTATGATGTTGGCAATAACTATGCTGAAGCGTAAAAGGGAAAAGAAAATAAATAGACTCTAGTCTTTAAATAGAATTTTGAAAGAAAAATAATATAGAAGTGTTTTTTTGTAATATTATGTATTTATATTCAGGATGGTAAAATTGAAGAGTTCGTTTGTTTGAATGTTCTCATCATAGTAACTGTTGGTTTGAAATAAAATATACCAGTCAATTTAGGATATTACGTTAATTGTATCAATGTGACATACTGCATTCAAAGATACCTCGAGCAAATTTGCCATGTATCGTACAAAATTCTTTGATTTCCAATTCAATTAAGCGGACGAAGCCGCAGGAAATAGTTATTTAAATATAATAGTCAACGATCCTACACCTGTTCATCCTATTGACAGGGATTCCCCAAACACAAGGTGTATAGGTCTCCGGTTATTTCCCGGAAGCAGTAGCATGCTTGACAGTTGTGATGATATTTATCACCATCATACTTGCATAGACCCCGCCCTATAAAATAAATTATGTGTATGAATATTAGTGTTGTGATGATCTGTGAACTATGAAGTTACTAATATATATTTTTATTCAGTTTTAAATATATTAAGTATATACTTCTTCATACAGATAAATAATATAGTACAGATAAAAATAGAAAAATATAGATTATTAAAGTCTGATAAATAATAAGTTTGAGCCAAAGACTGTTCGAGGAATATTTTTGTTGTGCACGTTGTACACGAAAAAATTTCAATAAGCACGCTCTGACCTGGGGGATTCTGTAGAAGTTTGATTAAATAGAATTTGCATGAGATCCGCACGCCATCTGCTCTTGTAATATATTTTTAATTTATATCCAAAAAGTTGACAGCGCTCACGGGGGTATTGCCACGCTTGTTAAAAAGTAAATGCAAGTTTCCTTAACAATTCCCTTCGCTAACATCTTTTCGCCCATTCTTGTCTTTGGTCTTGAATACTTTAATATTTGATGGTGTGAAAAATATTAAATGTACCTGATCTTATTAATGGACGACCTGATTGAGCTGCGGTTTGCGCGAGACTTTGAGCACCTGAAATTTTAATTTATACATTTTTTAATTTTTTATATATAAAGTTTGTAAATTTTATAATTATTTAGGACATCAGGCCTATAATAGTCACATTAAATATATGAACATGTGACGAAAATATTCACTTTAGTTTATGTCAATTATGACATATTTAAATAATAAATATTACTGGGATCGTGGATCGAGGACACAAGCAAGTGACTGTACACACAGAACAGACAGGTTGCGGATTCGATCCCCACTCGAAGAAGTGAAATGTTTAATATTTTCAAAAAAATATTTTTTTTTCGATCTGGTAAGTGCAGGCAAGTGGCGGCAAAGGTGTTTGGTTCCGCCACTCAACCCGCAATGCCGCATCGTTAGTCGGAAAATGGGAAACGAAACGGAGTGTCTTAACTAGGTTCTCAAGTTCCCTCTGGCTACCCTGTCATGTGCGGGATACAGTGTGAAGTTGAAAAAAAATGTACTCACTTGCACTTCCAGCACTCTGGGCCTGAGCATTAGCCAACGCTTCAGCATAAGATTGTCCTTGGGATATGCCGTAAAGAGGGTTAAGATTGGGACTAGAAAGTGGATATAAATTGGGATACATTTGGGATGCTGCAGCAATCGCATTTGCTTGAGCTTGAGCACTGCTCTGACTACTGCCTGGGTATTGATAATTGAGATACGGACTCAAACCAGCCTGCAAGCCTGCAGTCGCATCAGCCTGCGCTTGTGCGTTAGATTGACTACCACCGAGAAGAGAATAAGGATATGAATTTAGTGGAGATTGGCCACCGTATAAAGAATTAGCTTGAGCTTGCGCCAAGGCACTGGCACTGTCTCCGGTATTATAAGGATATGATCCATATGGAAGGGCACCGAGTGATTGAGCGTTTGCTATTGCCTCAGCTTGTGCTTGGGCATTGCTCAAGGCACTGCTCCCAGATAAATAAGGATTTGTGTTGTATAAGCTGCCGCCTTGAGCGTTACTTATCGCATCAGCTTGAGCTTGTGCAGTCGCACTACTGCCTCCTACAGAGTATGGATTGGTTCCATAAGGAGAAATACCAAGTGCTTGCGTATTTGCTATTGCTTCTGCTTGAGCTTGGGCGTTGGATAAGCCAGTAATTCCAGGTGTGATAGGATAGTTGCCATATAAACTACCACCGAAAACGTCACTCGAGCCTTCCGCCTGAGCTAAGGCGAGAGATTGTGCGGCTGCTATTGCTTCAGCTTGGGCAGCAGATTGACTACCGCCACCTACTCCATATGGATAGCTGTTATACAGTCCTCCAGATTGAGCATTACTAATTGCTTCAGCATTTGCTAGAGCATTTGTAATAGTATTCAAATTTCCGTTCGATACTAGCGGTAATCCAGATAATCCAGATAAATAGGAATTGGCAGAACTTTGTGCTTGTGCTTCAGCGATTACAGATGATAGTTGATTTCCTATGTTATTGTAGGAATCTAGGGGTGAAAGTAAGTTAGGAAACTGTAAATTGGCGTTGGCATTTGCCGAAGCTTGAGCAAATGCATCACTACCGATCTGTAATGGAGATACTCCTGGAGTACCTAAAACTGACACACGTATTAATATTATTAAATGTAAATATTGCTTTTTTTTTTTGCTTAACACTGCATCCCGCACATGGCAGGGGCCTACCCTGCCATGTGCGGAAGGAAACTTGGTAACCTAGTGTTAAGACACTCCGTTCTACAAGTGAGGATCGAACCCACAACCTGTCGTTCGTTTGTGCCTCTGCGCCACGACAGGCCTTAATTATTTCTTACAAATTATTTATTACTTAAAGATTTCTTAATCATTTTTTTTTTGTGTAATACTTACCACAGTTTGGCTGTCGTGTACATTTGGCAATCACATATTGGAAGACTTCCTGGCAATAACATATGTTACACTCTACTATAAATGTTTGATATGGCTCTCGATACTGACACTTAGGTTCTGTAACAAAAAATATTAATGAAATTATTTGTGAAAAATTCTAAGCAACATCACACATTTATTTTTACTTACCAATATACACCACATTTCCGTAAGGCAACGGTCCTATAATAATAAATAAAAAACATTACATTACTGTAGCTAATAAAAGCAATTTATGTCACAGCGGTAACTTACCAGGCAAGACGTTACCTGAAACCAATAATAGCACAATCAAAAACAAACATAAACGATCGGTGAATTGCCCAAGGGCATAGAAAGCAATAGCCGTTCAATGATTACCCAACTTGATTGTTACGATGATTGACCATCGATTGACCTTATTCCTTTAAACCTGATATTTTGCCAAAATTTCCCACCCCATGGTTTCCCTCTTAACAACACCTGTGGCAATTCCGTATGGTTTCGGCGTCTATTTTTTTTCGGCCGTTTGTCAATTTTGACGGTCATGTCGGTGCGCGCCGTAAATTTTTACTTTATTTGTTTAGCGCTGTTTCTCTATAAAGATTTTTATTTAGCTGTTACCATTTCGTTTTTGATGAATAGACGGTTTTCTTTTTTCAACCTATTTTGTTATGTGAGGTTTTGTTTTGTATTTAAAAATGTAATAACCGGATGTTGGGGTGTGGAAGCAAAGATTATAGTGACATAGCTCTTGCTACATATATTGGATAGATTTATTATACAATAAAGCGTCTTCAAATTCTGCTACGTTTAACATTTTTTATATGAAACTTTAACATAAATATTCCATACTTCGTTTTTAAAAGTAACAATTTGATGATTTTTCTTGAAACTCACAATGCAATCATTTTCTAATTATGTAGTCTACATGTGCATCCATGTAGACCGAATACCTTTCAAAATATCGAATTTCTGAAATATTATATAATTTTTTCCTGTACCTTAGTGAATTAGTTACTTACATCCGAATTCAGTAGATGGTCGACACACAGGCAAGATCATATTTCCAAATAATTGACAATTACAAATCTTGCAAGCGTCCGTAGGGCTAGGGAAATCAACGTTCAGGCTCTGGAACTGGCATATTTGGTCTGCGAAACATAATATATGAACGTTTCATTTAAGTTAAGTACGCAAGAAATATATATTTGTATTTAAATATAGTAAATAAGTATACCTATTGATATTACTAAACCTGTTGTAAAGAATTTTTAAAACTTATTAAAATTCCTTATATGCTTATCAAATAAAACAAAATTATAATTCAGTCATTTTTAGAGGCTGTGGCGCAGGAGCACAAGGTTGATGATGATTTGATTCCCACTCGAGGAAATGAAATATTTAATATTTTCATTTCTTAGCTCTGCTAACAAGGCATAGCGCGGCGTTGATTTCCGCCACTCATCACGCAATGCCCAAATTCGGCGGAAACAGAAATGTGTCTCATGGAACAGAGTTAACGCTAGGTTCCTAAGTTCCCTCTCCCAACGCTGCCACGTATGCAATACAGGGTAAAGTTAGAAAAAAAGTCTTAAGATGTATGATAAAGTATAAGTTATGTAGTATGGCTTTGGTTTACCTTTTGATGTATCTCTGAAAGGGCCTACTTACAAAATTAGCAATGTTCCTCTCAAGAACAACTTAAGACATTTTAAATTTTCGCAAATAAGCAAAAATATTCATACCTGGTGTTGGTCCTGGCAATGGTAATGGCTCTGTAAGAACAATTATATTTGTTCTTCTAATTACATTTTGAAATGGAAAATAAAGTAATTGTGTATTGTATACAAGCGAAGGAATGACTTTTAACAGTAAGCACGATAGTTGTTAGTTCTATTCACCCGAAGAAATTCTTAAATTGTATATACTTCTCCTTTCTAGTAGGTAATAATATGCGACGATACTAGTAGATATTAATGCGACGCGACGTTGAGCTCCGCCTATTATCATGTTGTGATAATTAGACTGAAAGTGGAGAACGTAGTGTCTTAACACTAAGTACCCTTCACTTATTTTTAGAATATTTTTTTTGTTTTTATTGTATGTATTAAAATATATTCAATTTCTTACCGGGAATAAGGTCATTACCTGGAAATAAATAAAGATTATCTATTTAAAAAAGGTATAAACGTCTTGGTGTTTTGCAGCGTTGAGTTCCGCCACTTAACACTCAATGTCTTAAATTTGGCAGAAAGTGCGGAAAGAAAGTGAGATGGAGAGTGTTAGCACTAGGTCTTTAGGTTCCTTCTGCCTAACCTGTTATGTGCGAGACAAAATGTAAAAATAATTATCCAAGCTGCTTTCAGACACAACAATGAACACTTATATGTATTTAATCCATTGATATGTCCAAGTTGACTCCTTTTTTTAGAATCTTATAAATAATAAAGTACTAGAGTTATATATAATTATTTTGGTATTTCGTTCATTTCATCGAAATTTCATTTCCTTTTGAGCTCAATATTGTAATTTACATCTTACAGATGCTTTCAGAAAATTTTAAAATTCATGTTTTTAATTTTTTTATGTTTTTGATACGTCTAAGTGCTTTATAGCTTTTTTGTTTTGAAATAAAAAAATAGATCTTTCGTAGTATATTTGATAGTTTTAAGTTTGAATCTGCTGGAGACATTTTTAAATATAAAAATATCTATATTTCTGATATGGTTGGAGTATGTAAATCGAATAAATATTTTAGGATTTTATAGATTTTTTTTTTGCATTCCCCCATTTTTTCAATTATTACGTGTTACCAGACCGAGAAAAAGAAAATACGTTATCCCGAGCAGAAATTTAACGTACATCCAAGGCGTTTACAAAACTTATCTTTACCAATATTAAAGCGGAAGATGAGAGAAAGATAAAAATAATACAAACAGTACATACAACACGATGGCTTAGTGTAGCAGTTAACTTCAATATTGATAACGTTCGGTCCATAGATCTCGGAACATTCACATATTTGACATTCGTCCCAAGGATGCTGGAACGGCGTATTTGGTGGATACGGCTGGCATGTATCATCTGCAATCGGAATAAATGGCAATTAGTAGAAAAGATGGGCTTAGCACACTGCTAGTATCTGGTGGTGAACGAGTTGAGGATTCGATTCCCGTTTGAAGAAATAACTATATTTATTATAATTTTCTTGCTCTAGTATCAAGAAAAACGTCAAGTTGTACGTGTTGTTGTGGTTATCAATACATGAAACTGATAAGAACTAATAATTTCAATTATTAATAGTTTTTTTTTATTAGCTATGGTCATGTACGGGATATGACAGGGTAGGCAGAGGGAACTTGGGAACATAGTGTTTCCTACCCTTTTTCCGCTGAATTTATGGCACAAGATGAACTCACATACTTCCTTAACAGTCGCAAACTTGTGACCTTACGCTATGACACGCTTCAATTTATAACATTACAGGCTGTTTTCTTCATAAATTATCAATGAATTGTATAAATATTACCAAGGATATCTAGGTAGATCGATAGAGTTGAATTTTGTATACGTTGTACGGCTAAGGAATATGCAAGGAGCGTTTATGACATTGATAAATGCATTCGAGATGCTTCTGAGATGCCTGGGTTTAACTTAACACATTGTTGTAACTACTGTCCAAGCTGTTCCATATTGCGGTTTCGTTCTAAAACTTGGTGATTTAATAATTTTTCATATAAATTACGCTATTTTTTCAATATATTTTGCTTAATAGAATTGTAATTTGTGATCTGGGATACTATGATGAGGCCGCTGACCGACGACGGCCATATATTTATATTTAAATATATTATATTTCAATATATTATATTTAAATCTTTTTCATTTTCCTTGAGGCCTGTCGTGGTGCAGCGGCACAAGAGTGTGACTGTAACCGACAGGTTCTGGGTTCGATCCCCAGTCGAGGAAATGAAATATTTAATATTTTCAATTTAAATATTTAATGTTTCATTACTTCGCTCTGGTAATAAGGCAAAGCGCGGCGTTGAGTTCCGCCACTCAACACGCAATGCCTCAAATTCGGCGGAAAGTGGGGAACGGAAGTGAAACGGAGTGTCATAACACTAGGTTTCACTTCCGTTCCCTCTGCCTACCCTGCCTAGTGCAGGATACAGCGTGAAGCTGAAAAAAAAAATCCTGTTCTGGTAAACAAAGCGCGGCGTTGTATTCCGGTCAGGTACTAGCTTAACTTGCAATAACATAACGAAAATTAAATTTCTCTTAAGACTTGAAACGAAAGACGTTCAGTTAATTAATATTCATTTTCTTTATTTAAATTTTCTATCTCATTATATTAAAAGAAAGAGGGTAGTGTACCTAAGATTTGTTTTTAGCATTTCGCTGTTAGTCGTATCTGTGTGCGGTAGGGTAGGGAGAGGGAACCTGGGAACCTAGTGTTAAGAATCTCTGTTCCCATTAAGATATTTCCGTTACCCACTTCCTGTTTTAAACAGACATCGCGTGTAGTTTAATAGATTTAACCGCGTTACCGAGGAAATGAAGATGTTAAATAATTCACTTCGTCGAGTGGGGGTCGAACCCACAACCTGTCGCCCTTACAGTAACATACTTGTGCCCCTGCGCCACAACAAGCCCTAAGATCTGTTATTTATGTCACCTAAAACGAACAATATTAAGAAATATAAGAAAACGTTACACATGTAAGTACTTTTGATAAATTCATCCTCCTGCTGGGACGTAGCTGGCATATTTCAAATAAAGCGTTATTTATTTGCCAAATACAAAACGGTATAAATTATAAGGAAAAGATAATGTTGGGAGTGTTTTTCTTGGATTTTAGATCTTAAGTGATATATCACCTGAGGCCTGTCGTGGCGCAGCGGCACAAGCGTGTGATTGTAACCGAGAGGTACTGGGTTCGATCCCCAGTCGAGGAAATGAAAAATTTAATATTTTCAATTTAAAATATTTAATGTTTTATTTCTTCGCTGTTGTAATAAGGCAAAGCTTGGCGTTGAGTTCCGCCACTCAACACGCAATGATTCAAATTCGGTGGAAAGTGGAACGGAGTATCTTAACTAGGTTCCCGGGTTCCCTCTGCCTACCCTGCCCCGTGCGTGAAGGTGAAAAAAGTGATATATTTCTTTATAATATGCCATCGTAGGTGAGATTGAAATCCATACGCGGACATAATAATTAACATTAGCCTTATAGTGTGAAATATATGCATATTTAATTTTTTGTTCTTTAATAAAAAGGCTTGGCGTGGCGCAGAGGCAAGCCTGACTGTAAGCTCGACAGGTTGTAGGTTCGATTCAAAGTTGAGAATGTAAAACATTTAATATTTTTATTTTCTCATTCAAAAAGGGGAACTGATGTATCTTAATGGGAACAGAATGTCTTAACAGGGAACCTACCCATGTTCCCTCAGTATGCATTACTATGTACATATATAGTATATGTACATGTATTTTTCATTTATTATCAGGATTACTGGTACTGCGAGAAATGTGTAAAAATTGCCACTTGAAAATAATTTGTGATCGTATAAAAATATTTATGAACTGAATTGTATTCTCTCTCCTTCTTAACTACTTAGTCTAGTTATATACTTAGTCTAGTTATATGTACGAGGAAATAAAAACAATTCCTTTTCTTCGAACGTTTATGAAACTCTCAAGGGTTACGGTGTTCATTTATGAAAATTATGAAATGTACTCACGTGGCGGCGGTCCTGGCAATGGGCTCTTCGGTTTTGGTCTTGGAACTATAGGTGGCCATGGAACTAAAGTAGAAAAATGAAATATTCTTAAACACACAATTGTTTGCTTAAAAAGAAAATAAACTTAAAATGTAATGAAAATTAAGATTGAGATTGAATGGTTGAATCAGCTATAATCACGATGATTGTAGTGTCAACTTCCATCTTGCGCAATTAGTGATTATATTAAAAAATTATAATTTCCCCGCACCGGTAGACAAATCGCTGCGTTGAGCTCCGCACACAACACACACAATGTCAAAAAACTTGAGCAGAAGATTGGAAACAATATGTCTTACCATTAGTTTCCCTCTGCCTGCCCTTACAGCGTAGAGCTAAATAAAATGTCATTTGGTTATTGTTACTGTTACTTACTTGGTTCTATGTCAACTATATCTGGAGATATAATAGGGAACGGTTCTGGGTCAGGTACAGGGAAAGGCAGAGGTGGTAGAGGCGTAGGTGGAATTGGAGGAAGAGGTGGCAGTGGTCCTGGAAGTATATCTGAAAACCATTTGTATAAAGGTTAATTAAACAGTTTTGTATATTTGTTTAATATTTAACGACATTGTAACAAGTAACGGAATAGATATCACAATTTTGTTTTATTTATAGAGACAATTTCATATTTAACGGAAGTTGAACGTGCAACGGAATGTATATTTAATATATAACGGAATTATTGCTAAAATACAATAAAAGTTTGTAATATCCCCTCTTAAAGTCTCCCTGGGGGGAAAATCTATCAGATTATATATGTAGATAAATATCATATCACATTATTAATTTTTTAATAAAAGAAAAATTTATATAATAATAACGAAATATATTTTTGTACATATTTATAATAACTGTGTTTTTTTCTTACAGGTAAGCTAGCTCATTTTAAAACGAACAACAATTTGGTAAGTCCTTTATATTCATATATTCGAATTTTACCATTATTAATTGCTAATTTCAATATATATTAAAGTTTTTTAAGTTAAAAAAAAAACAGTTATCATTTTAGCAAAATGTATGAAAAATTAAACGTAGCAGGATTTGAAGAGGCGTAAGAGAAGAGAATCATTATTCAGTCCCATAGTCTACATTTTAATTAACGTAAATTAATGATATTATAAGTTAGACCTGTCTGTTTGTGTGTATATCTATAACAACGTAGCTCCTGAATGAATAATCCAATTTAAGTGCAGTTTTTTTTAAAGTGACACTATTCATCGCTTTAAATGTGTTTTATGTAAGTCTGATTTGAAATTAAGGAGTTACAAACACTTTGCCAAGATGAGTTAGTGGTATTTTGGTGGTGAAATCTGAGTTTCTTTTTTAATTTAAAATGTTAGGTATTTGTTTAAAAATATTTATATTTTCAACGACTTACCGCATTCTGGATTACGAACGCAAATAAGATCGGCCGTAAGTCTATATGGCTCCAATACGCAACTACATATTTGGCATTCATCGAAGGGATTCGGGAAGGACACGTCGAGAGGGAAGTTGTCGCATACTGTAACTTTAATTTTATACAAATTAAATCTTTGACACGAACATATCTATTTACTATATTGTTCAGTCCTAAGAACAATTTGATTTTTAATAGTAGAGTTTCGTTATAATTGGGGTCGAGTTTTGCCATCTAGATTACATATGTTAATAAATTTTCTTACTATCGTTAAATTAGAGGCCTCTCGTGGTGTAGGGGCACCGGGGTGTGGCTGTCAACGCGACAAGTTGTGGATTCGATCACCACTCGAGGAATTAAAATATTAATCAATTGGTAACAAAAGCAAAGAGTCGCATTGAGTTTCTCTACTAAATACGCAATGCCTAAAATTTATCAAAAAGTGGGGAACTGACTGGAGTGTCTTAACACTAGGTTCCCAGGTTCCCTCCGCCATGTTTGTGATACAGCGTGAAGCTGAAACAAATCTCCAATCGTGCCTCTCTATTGTGTGTCCCGCGTTCTCGAAACGCTCTACCGAAACGTAACAATTTTTCGTGCATGCAATCGACGTTCAACAAATTGCAAAACAAACGTGAAGATAAACATATTATCCACCAGTTAAATTACTATGACACTATTATTTTATGTGGAACGAAGTCGAATTATGTAACTGAGTTTAAATCTGTGTGAAGTATTAAATTAGTTATACCTCATACGGTTATAGTTCACCTATTCATTATGGTATCGAATTGATTTTTTATATCAATCACTTCGATTGATTAGTTGATTAATTAATATTGTACTAACTTACGGTGGTTGTGGGTCCAAAGCTGCAACACAGTGCAGATATAGGTAGATGGAACTCTGTTCCCATTTATACCTTTCTTTTATGAATTTGTGCGTGTGGTAGAGTCACGTTGCCAGTAATGGCAACACGCATGGGCAGACTCGACCGGATTATTACCACCCCCGGCATTTAAGACCGGCGTTAAGTAGTGGCTTTGGCCACTGCGTTTCGCATTAGGTAATGCCGGGCCCCGGTGCCCATCCACATTAAAAGACGGCAACTCTCCTGTAGCTTCTCTGGAGCTACTCGGGGCCGTGGGCGACGGTGATCACTTATGACCAGGTGACCCGTACGCTCGTTTGCCGCCTTTTCCATAAAAAAAAAATTGAGGCATTGCGTGTTGACTTGCGGAACACTGCGCTTTGCCTACCATATATCTAAAAATAAATAAATATTTCATTTTCTCGAGCGGGAATCGAACCCACGATGTATCGCGTTTGCAGTCGTACTGATGCCATAACGGGCTAATAAATTATTAATGTACTTACTAGGCGATGGACGTGGTGGTTCAGGTACAGCTGAAAATTAAATGAAAACATAAAACCTCTCGTTCATAAATTTTGGTGAAATTAATTAATATCAATCCCGTACTTACGCATAGGTATTATATCTGGTAACACTGTAAACAAAAAGTAATATGTTAGTATGTGTATTAAAGTTTTTTTTGCCAATTTCGTTATTTTATTTGTAAAAATAAAATTCGGCACCTTTTTCTTTCTTGGATACTGTAGCATATTCTAATTTATAAGTATTATATACAGAAATAATAGTTACCTGAATACTTATTTTAAATATGCAAAAACTTACGTATTCTTAACATAATGTGATATTTGTGGCCTATTTCTATCTCCATATATCATGATTATCGGTCAATGGAAATGACATTCATACAATATTTCATAACATGTACATACATTATGTATATAAAAATATAAATTGGTAAAGAAAACAGCACAAAGTCGAATATTAAAGAATTGAAGTCGATGCCCAAAATGAAGTCATCACTTACTACATTGTACGTTCTCCTCGCATTGAATTTCGACATCGGGCTGACCAAACACGTCGAAAGTCCGCTTGCATATGCATATCTGGCACGGATTCAACGGATTTTCAAATGGAGTCTCAGTAGGTAATGGATCACAGGACACTGTGGATTAATTTAAATAAAGCTTTTGGTTTAGCTTTATTATATATATTATAACAAAATTCGGAAAAAATTGAATGTTGTTTCCGAAATGGACTTTTAAAAGTTCATGTTGCAATTAACTTTTGATGATTCTATATTGTTTAAAACCAAATTTGGTTTTTCAAATAGATTATTAATTTTACTTGAACGTTTGAAATATTTTGGATGAACCTTGTGCTGTTTTCTAATATACCTAATGTATGTATAATAAATGAACTAAAATATTCCTAGTTATATGGTTGGTGTAAATGTGAAGACGTTATATGTTAAAAATTAATACCGTACTATCATTTTTTTATACTTCCTATCATGTCCTGTCATTAATGCCCTAGAAATTCTATTAGGCCACATTGCTTATTCATCCAAATTCATCAGACCAAGGAACTAGGAAATTGTCTTCAGAGCATATTTTTTTTTACTTTACCTTGTGGTAATGGAAGAGGTGGTACAATTATATCCGGTATTGGTGGTAGTGGCGGTGGTGGTGGCGGAGGCGGGGCAAGGCAAGTGTTACAACTTGCACAAACCGGGCGTAATCCCCAAAGTTCTTGCGCACACATACAAATTAAGCAACTGTCTGTCAGTAGCCATAGTGCGTGTATCTCGCCAGGTCTAGTACATTGGACAATATTTTGACCTGAAATATTTTATTGTATCAGTATATATGTAAACTCTACTCCTTCAATACAACTAACAAATACGCCTTCAATACAATTAATAAATACCTGATATGGCATTAGGATCAATCAGTTCGTTGTTAGAAAGAACTCTAGAAACAAATCCTGTAAAGAAATATTGTTTTAATAAGGACATTCATTCTTGATATAACTTTTTGGATCTAATTATTTTTTTGATACCTGGAGTAGATGGTCCGTAAGCGAAAAAACCTGTTGTAAAATAAAATATATTACTATATTTGTAATTAAATATATATTATTTTGTCTTTAACTGTGACTAATTAACTTATTTTGTAAAAACAAGAAAACGTAAATATGATTACCGCTTCTAGTTTCCTCGGAGTCCAACTTATCTGCGTCATCGGCTTCTTGCTTATCATATCTTTCCAAAGTTTCTATATCTGCTAAAGAGTTTGAGTTTCTATCTGCGTTACTTTTTGAATCAACGCTGGGCTCAACGTCGGCACTAGTACAAGAAATTAATAATCACAAAAAAATGAAGAATTTAAAACATGTTAATTTGTTGCGCTTGTGTCCCTGCACCATGACAGCCACTTAAACTTATTATAAATGGTTAAATAATTTAACAATGAAACTTAAGCTCTTTTAGATTACTTTTATGGTTATATTAAATTCATAATTTATTATGAGTTCTCAAAAATGTTCGCCCCAAAACGTGCATTATAAGAAATATTGTTACCTTTTGCTGTTTATAGGAGTTTCCGTTTTGGAATCCGATTCTTCCAATGATTCATACGTAGAAGACTTTTTCTCAGCTTGGCGTTTTTCATCCACTTCTACTTCTTGAGCATCTACTGATCTTTGATGCTTTGTATTTTGTTCCTCATTTGGTTTACCTGATCTTGAATATAGGCTACTGTATGGAGATCCTCTTGTGTAACTATTTGCGAGTGCTTGAGCTAAAGCTGAAGATATACTTGGACTGGGTTGATTATAAAATGATGGCCTTATTCCAAATCCACTATTCCCGACGTTTCCCGTATGAGCATTTGCAACAGCTTGAGAATATGCAGATCTTTCATGTTCTAATTCAGATGAATTTTCTACTTCACCAGAATTTGAATTGGGATTATCTCTTACTTTATCATGTAGATAAGAATGAGTTGCGGCCGCAGATGACCTTGTACTAGGATTATTAATATGTGAAGACTCTTCAAGTTCTTCAGTGCTTCTGGAGCTGCCTGTTGCTTGAATATTTGAAGAAGTGTCTTGTGCAGACCCTTCAGCTGACAGCTGATCAATTTCGTCATCTCCAGACTTTCTATACAGATAGTTGTGATGTTTATTTCCTCTCAATTTTGCTTTTGCCAACGCTTTTGCATGAGCGGAAGATGAACTGTAACCAGGCACATTGTAAAGTGAAGGTCTTGTTCTGTGTCTGTTGTGCCCTCCATTTGATAATGCTTGAGCTTCTGCATTAGCTTTAGCATAAGCAGATCTCTCAGCCTCTAAAATATTCTCTTCTCCATCTTTTTGACCAGATCTAAAATATGGAATATTATACCTTTCTTGCGCTTGAGAATTAGCAATAGCTTGTGCATTAGCTGAAGATAAACCTGGAGAAGGATAATTAAAATTTCTGAGTCTGTTGTGCCCTCCATTTGATAATGCTTGAGCTTTTGCATTAGCTTTAGCATAAGCAGATCTATCAGCTTCTAAAATATTCTCTTCTCCATCTTCTTGACCAGATCTAAAATATGGAATATTGTACCTTTCTTGCGCTTTAGAATTAGCAATTGCTTGCGCATTAGCTGAAGATGAACCCGGAGAAGGATAATTAAAATTTGAGGGCCTTTGCCAAGGATTATTGCTTCCTGAATTTGACAATGCTTGAGCAATTGCAATGGCTTGTGCTGCTGATCTTTCAGTTTCCGACACATTTTCGTCTTCACCTGACTTTAAGTACTCATTTAAATTAGGCCCATCTAGATTGGTATAAGCTGAATTTTGTGTACTAGCTAATGAACTTGAACTGGGGTCTGGATAATTACTCGTATATGATAATGCTTGAGCATCGCTACTAGCTTGGGCATTCCCTGACCTTGCTTCTTGCGATATATTTTCTTCATTTTCTACTTCTCCAGTTCTCAAATAAGGATACCCGTACAAATTTCTTTCTATAGGATTAGCATTTGCTGAGGCTTGAGCAAGAGCAGAGGCTGAATTTGAACTAGGAGTGTTTAATAGCGATGGTGACATTATTAGGCGGTTATTGCCTGTATTTGATAATGCTAGAGCTTGTGCCTGTGCCGAAGTTAAAGAGGAGCTTGTCGGATGATTATAAGGAGATTGTAATCCATATTCTCCATTTCCGCCATATCCTCTATACCTTCCATAACCTCCATATGGACTATATCCAGTACCAGCATTAATTCCAGAAGCTTGAGCATTTGCTGTAGCCTGAGCATTTGCCGCAGCCTGACCATTTCCCGTAGCTTGAGCATTTGCCATAGCCTGAGTATTTGCATTTCCTTTATTAAAATATGGTGAATAAATGTTTGGTGCAACATTATTAGTATCTCCAGCATTTGCTATAGCTACTGCTGCAGATCTATCATCTTCGACATCCGTATATGTTAGCGTCTGTTGGTTAACATCTTGTGTTATTTCTGCATTTCTTTTAAATTTAGCTGCTTCTGGCAAAGTATTCCTTAAAAGAGTAACTTGATTCAGTGGACCTAAAAATAAATCAATTTTATATCTGAACGATTATGGTACATGTGCTCAATCTTAATATATTTTTGTGGAGTAAATGATTAAATAATTATTGGATACACACAATTAATTATTCTGAAAGTTATAATATTTTAATGCTGATTTAAATTAAATTGATTATTTTTTTATATATGTTATGTAACTATATGAAACATACAAAAGAATGCACTTGTAACCTTTGTTTTTACTTAAAACCTTTGATTTTACATTTGTGAAATGCTTACCTATATTAGCGAAATAATAACCAGATCTTAGTACCCTGCGTCCGTTACTACTGGAACAAAATAGGAAGGAAAGGACACATATGCCCCCTAAGAGGCCCCCCCGCATGGCTTAATAATTTTATTTGTCCACTTTTCCTTAGAAGTACCTCTTAAATCCTTAAGGCAACTTCTCAAACTGAATCAATATTTTTAATACACTTCATTATAAATGCATCATAACTCCCCATGAAAATTACCAAGTCATATTGATTTATTGACTTACAAACAAAATTGATATTCTGATTTGAACTATACGTTTATCCATTCGTTATATCAATATAATTTTGTACAGATGCCACATGAAATTACTGCATATTGGCTTTTAGGTTGTATAAACGATCTATATATCTATATCCTGTTTATATAATAATATTATATTTTATAAAGTGGGGAACTGAAGTGGAACGGGAGTGTCTTAATACTAGATTTCTAAGTTCCCTCTGCGTACCCTTTTGTATGTGGAATGCAGCGTGAAGCTCTTTTTATAATATAATATTTTGTAATTTTCAGATAAGGAATAAAATAAAAAAAAATAATAATTGTCCCACTAATTTATTTATTAATATATGAATATAGCGTGCTGTGTCTATTTATAATGTTTGAATTATCTAAAACAAACAAGATCCATGGTACGAGCCGGGGTCGGTTTCATGCAGAGATCACGTTGAAAATTCCTGTAAAAAAATTACAATATGAATATATTTTCGAAAAAATATTTCACATAATTAAGAGGTTATACAATTTCTGGTTCAGTTCAAAGAAGTTAATTACGAATGCGATTACATCTATTTTCAATTTAGGAGTTAAACACACTGATAATTTGACTTTTTAAAATTACCTTTTATCTGTAGCTTATTTTTGATCATCGCTTGCGCTTTTGCCGAAAGGAGACCATCCACCGAGTAAGCCATTTGAGGCTTGGGCTTGTGCTTGAGCTTGAGCTAAAGCATTACTCAATCCTCCATAACCTCCAGCATTAGCATTAGCCAAAGCATCAGCTTGTGCCGATGATCCACCTAATCCAGGCCAACCACCATAACCACCAGCACCTGCGTTTGCTATTGCGTCAGCTTGCGCTGACGACCCACCATAACCGCCTAATCCACCGTAACCTCCTGCTGCTGCATTGGCTATCGCGTCAGCTTGTGCTGAAGATCCGCCTAAACCAGGCCAACCACCTAAGCCGTTAGCTGCTGCATTAGCTAGTGCATTAGCTTGTGCTGATGACCCACCATAACCACCTAATCCACCATAACCGCCTGTTGCTGCATTGGCTATCGCGTCAGCTTGTGCTGAAGATCCGCCTAAACCAGGCCAACCACCTAAGCCGTTAGCTGCTGCATTAGCTAGAGCATTAGCTTGCGCTGATGACCCACCATAACCACCTAATCCACCATAACCGCCTGTTGCTGCATTGGCTATCGCGTCAGCTTGTGCTGAAGATCCGCCTAAACCAGGCCAACCACCTAAGCCGTTAGCTGCTGCATTAGCTAGTGCATTAGCTTGCGCTGATGACCCACCATAACCACCTAATCCACCGTAACCTCCTGCTGCTGCATTGGCTATCGCGTCAGCTTGTGCTGAAGATCCGCCTATTCCAGGCCAACCACCCAAACCATTTGCCGCTGCATTCGCTATTGCGTCAGCTTGCGCTGATGATCCAGTTAAACCGCCTAATCCACCCAAACCGTTTGCTACCGCATTGGCTACTGCGTCAGCTTGTGCCGATGATCCGCCTAATCCAGGCCAACCGCCCAAACCACTAACTCCTGCATTCGCTATTGCATCAGCTTGCGCCGATGATCCACCGTAGCCGTATAATCCACCTAAGCCACTTGAACCAGCATTGGCTATGGCATCAGCTTGTGCTGATGATCCACCGTATCCGGGCCAACCTCCCAAGCCACTGGATGCTGCATTGGCTAGTGCGTTAGCTTGCGCCGATGATCCTGACAATCCACCCAAACCAGGCCAGCCACCCAAACCATTAGCTCCTGCACTGGCTAATGCATCAGCTTGAGCTGATGAATAACCCCCATAACCATTGGTAATTGCATTAGCTGATGCATCAGCATAAGCTGATGATCCTCCTATGCCTGGCACTGGCACAGGCACAAGAACATCTCTGCCAGGTACAGCTATGTATCGATTGACTGGATAAGGTACTGGTACTGGTGGTGATGGCACTGGTATCGGCACAGGAATATCTTTTTCTGGTCCTGGAACTGGCACCGCTATAGGTACCCGAATTGGGGGTGAAGGTATTGGGACCGGAACTGGTACATTGTTAGTGGGACCTGGCACAGGAATGGGTTGAGGAACCGGGACCGAAATGATTCGTGGTGGGGATGGTACTGGTACCGGTACTGGTACTGGTACTGGTTGAGGTACTCTGTATGGAACTGGAGTAGGAACAGGAACAGGAACAGGAGGACCTCGTATGTAGATTTTTTCAGGTGGTGAAGGTACAGGCACGGGTACGGGTACTGGAACATTTCTTCCTGGAACTGGAACAGGTACTGGTACCGGATAAGGTCTTGACGGACCAGGTACTACAATTGGTGGTGGACCTGTTAAGTAGAAAAATCACATATTACAGTACATAGAATAATATTAAGACAGATAAAGTAAGATCTAAAGTGTTTGTCGCTTATGGTTAATTTGATACTAGCGCAGTATCGTATAATAAACATTAAAGAACTTACAGATTGGTTGAGGCGTAGGTACGGGTGGCCATGGTGGAGGGAGCGGTCCTGAAGAAAAACAAAATAAGAAAATGTCATTTAAAAGTATTACAATTTTCCAAATTTAAAAATCAATATAAGCATAATAAAACGCCATTTAATTATATTACATATATTAACATTCGATTTATACTCTACTTAGCTTCACGCTATATCCTGCACATGGCAGGGTAGGCAGAGGGAACAAGTGACCTAGTGTAGACACTCCGTTTCACTTCCGTTCTCCACTTCCTGCCGAATTTGAGGCACTGCGTTTTTAGTGGCGGAACTGAACGCCGCGTTTTGCCTCATACCAGAGCGAAGAAATGAAAACATTAAATATTTAAATTGAAAATATTAAATATTTCATTTCCTCGAGTGGGCATCGAACCCACAACCTGTCGGTTACAGTCACACGCTTGTGCCACTGCTCCACGGCAGGCCTCGATTTATAAATGTTATTATAATATAGTCAATATATTCATACCATACTACAAATTTTAAGCAAAGTACTTACCTGGCATAGGACTCACTGCTGAAACAAATCAAAAAGATGGTAGACATAATTTTGTTTGATATAATTGCAATAATTTTAACTTAATGAACTGAGCATCTAACAAGGGCCTTCCTAGATTGTCATATTATACAATTAATAGTTTTGTGATTTTTCAACATCTAAGTGACCTAGTTGAACGATACTTATAGTGTCGGATTTAATCATCATTTGTAATTTAATGCAGTTGTTACCCCATTATTATAGACCAAAGTGCGGTATAAAGCTCTAGCTCACAATGTCTAAATGAGAAAGATGTTTAAAACGGATATCATACCAGACGAGCATTGAGAGCATGGGGCACATTTTGCGTACAATCCCAACACATTCTGATAACACGCGCATATCAAACAGTCGAGACCAGACCGCAGGTAGTACATGTCACCTGGGGCTGAACATTGATCGTTACCTATAAAAAGAAATTTTGGGTAAATTTGAGAGATTTTATGAGTAAAGTAAAAGAATTGTGGAATACGAGTCCTACGTCCGCGTAGATTACAGAAATCATCCTCATTATTATATTTTTTGTATTTAACATATTATAGGCTAGCTGATAGCGAATTTTATAATATTTTTTTATTATTCAAGCATTCCTCATATGAATACGTTTATTTAATAATATGAAACCTAGGAATTTTTATATCTTAAAACAATTATTTAGTTTTTCTTATTATATATAATTTTTAATATCTGATCTTTTTATTTGTTTCTAGCACATTTGTTATATATTAGACTATAACAAAAGGAAAGTCTACGTCCACGTAGATATATAATAAAATTACAATAAGTAATAATTCAACAGTTAAATAATGATACGTGCCTGGAGGTATTATCACTGGCCCCAGTGATAGTCCACCCGCCGTCGCACTAGCCGAAGCCTCAGCGTTTGCAAATGCAGATCTGTCATCGCTATCTGATAACATAAAAACAAAATATTTCAAGTACAAGGTTTTTGAAGAAGGCTATACACTACAAGTTATTTGGTTCTTGGGCCTTTGTATTATCTAATGTGATTAGTGTCTTGAAGTGCCTGATAAGTTAATTTTAAACTAGTAGACAGATAATTTTAAAATTTGCACTTTTTTTAATGTTCGTTTTGATTTTGATACAACGTTTACAATTTTTAAGAATGTTCCTATGGTTTTTTATTTAATCACTGTAATTTTTTACATTCAAGCTAGGTTACAAGAAATAATCTTTTTTTGTCTTCAAAATCAACACTTAACTGGTTTAATAAGGAAAATTTAAGATACCCAAAGTAAAAGAACGCATTAACGGATCCTTTGACAAGTCGTATGTTTCAAAGTTTGCAAAATTTTAAATTATAATTGCGTTACGATTGGAACACTCTAATAACGAAGTCAGTTTCTTTAGACGATTGAAATATTTTACATTTACTAGAGACAACAAACATAATGAAATTCCCAAGAAATTTCAAGACCGTAATGCACAAATAACCTTAGTAACACAATATTTTTTGATAACTTAACTAAATTAAATATAAAAATTAAAAGAAAATATTAATATTATTAAAGGACATTGCTAAGTACTTACCATCTGCCCATACTGTGCTGACGATCGCAGCCAAGATAGTTAAACCAATCTTCCACGACCTCATGTTGGTTGAATTTGGGACCTCGTGAGCGGATACACTCACGAAAGATATCGGTAGCGCCCAAGCATTTGTATTTAAACAAAATATTCTTTACGCGTCGATAAGCATATTCAATCAATTTACTATATTAAAATCATTTAATATATATGCAAATGAGCCGTAACGAGATGTATGTGTGATAGCCGTATTTAATTAAAATTATAGTTATTTTTGATACTGTTTTTGTTTTATTTTTTTTATATAATATCTTGAATTACATAAAAATGTTTAATAAAAAATATTTTAATTATTTTTAAACTGTTGATTTGTACATAGGAAAGGAATGCACTTATATAGAAAACGTATTATTCAAATAAATGGTTGAAATCCAGTGACGTTGAAATTTTTTTAACTGAGAAAAAAACAAAACTTTTATACCAGAAGCTACGAGGCTACGGAAAATACATTTTGATTAATATTTTTTCTATCGAGGATGCTTATGGGCTATATTTATTTTCGGCTTCACGCTGAATCCCTCACATGACAGGGTAGGCAGAGGGGGCTTGGGAACCTAGTGTTAAGACATTCCGTTTCCATTGAGACTTCTGTTCCCTGTTTATGCGTACGTATGTGCTATATTACATCACAATAATCGTTTTGAAGTAACCGCTGTTGAGGAAAGAAAGTGAATACGAGTATCTTTAAATTAAGGCCTCCCTGGCCTACTTTGATATATATAGGACTCCCTCTGCGTACCTTGTTATTTATGTGATACAGTGTGAAATTGTAAGAAAAATACCAACAATAGAAAAAATAATACAGATAGAAGTCTCTTCCTACCTACTTTATGTATACAAAGTTACGCGATGATAGCCATGCCTAATATTGTAACTCAATTAATCTTCAAGTACGATTACTGATTAAAATTAAATTTGAGGTTAGTTTTTAAAGATCTGAACCGTATCGTAAAGTTATTCTCATATGAAAAATCAAATTATGGGATAGCATTTTTTTTGTGTTTATTTGAATTTATTACAATGGTTCTGGGTTTGAATCAACTTGACCTACGTATTATATAATATTATATAACATTATGCGCCTCAAAATCTAGTTTTAGCACTATCAATCGTTCTTAACCATGAAGAGACAATTTAAGAATTTACGTATAGGGTCGCTTACCGTGGGTTGACACAACACTGTTGTGTTATTGAATTGTGTTAAAGTAAAATCAGAACGTTAGAGGAAAGAGCTGGGACGGATGCCAGAAATTTCTAGAAAAGTTAATTGAAGAAAAGTCATAAAAATCGATATAAATACAAATTATACTTTTAATATAATATACAGAACGAAAAAGAGCATAAAAATGAAGAAAAAATTATGAAACAAAACATAAAAGCTTTATATATATAACTATAGGCATTCAACAAGAAAACATAAATATTAAATTACCGAGCAAAGTCAGTACCGAATAATTTTGGAAAAGCATTTTATATCAACCTGTTTCTCATAATCATAACGCAAAGTAGATATCGGATACTAACTCGAACTCGGAAAAAAATACAACAGAACAGAATAGGAATTCCGTAGGTAAAATGTGAAATTAGAAGGCGCCTGGACAAGATAAAATTCAAAACTATCATCAAAGTATTTTTACAAATATTCTAAAGGACGAAGAACCTTTGGAAGACTGGCTAACTATCGGTAAGGTTATTCTAATACTAAAAAATTAGAATACCGAAGAACCTAAAAATTGGCATATTTACCAACTATGTTCTTAGCTCGATATTCGCAGATTAATTATACAACCATTGTACAACAAATAATATCATGCCCCAGAACAAAAAAAATGCCGTCTAAGGGCCCGTGGTTGCAAAGATCATTTAATGATAAACCAGCAAAGATAACAAGCTTGCTCATAATTATCAAAAAAAATGAAGTATGGGCTGAATATACTATTAGAAAGCGTTGGACAATATTACACAGGAATGGCTACAGCAAGTATTGGATATGTACAAATGTCCACCGGCCATGAAATTCTATCTTGAAAGAGCTATGCCAAAATGGAAATTTGTAATGACAGCTAAAGGCAACTGATTCAAGTAAGACGGGACTTTTCGGGGGGATTCTCAGGATCTCTATTGCTATTTTGTTTAGTTCTCATTCCGATATTAGCCATTAAATAATGACCCGTCAACATGAGCGAGACTTATTGAAGCGTAATGTTGATGTCAAATACCGCTTGTGCTTAATTAAATAAGTGACATTTCAACATCTTCTTGCAGGCTGTGAGAAACTTACTGGTACATATTTTTTAAAAAGACAACAAGACAACAACTTAGTTCCGTATATATTGTAGTGCTTGGCTAGGAGCAACAAAATTGAAACGATTAAGTTATGGTGGATAGAGGAATTAGGACAACCAACTGTAAATGAAAATAACACTGCAATATTAATGTTGGAGATACCTGTACAAAAAAAAATTCCATTCTGCACAATAAACCTGACCATATTGTTGGTTACTTTATATGTATACATCGATAAAGTAACCAACAATACTTATCCCATAGACATCTTAGTGCAATCTGACAGTAATATTGAAGCTGAGGAAATCGAACAAATTGATAAATACCAAACGCTCAAATTTGAACTTTCGAGATTAAGGAACACCATCGATTCACAGCTATACCGGTAGTCGTAGGAGCTACGGGAGCAGGGACGAAGAATCTTAAGGGGTCCTGTGATAAGTAAGATGTGTACATAAATATTCATATCCTTCAGAAACAAGCATCATTGCACCCTTCTACCATAATTAGTAAAGTCCTTGGAGTTATCATTTTCAGAACACAAACACCACAACCATAGAAACTAGTAGCGCATACGTAATCATCATCCATACTGCAATCCATAATTTCCCAAAATGAAACCCACAACTGACACGTATTCTAAAATATTTTATTTATAGATAACTTTTATTTACTAAATGAAAACAGGGGTATGGGTAACTTAAAAAATAATAGTTTTTTCCTGAGGGTCTCAGGACGGGGTACTTATTAAAATCGAGCATATCTATTATTACTGATATAATATTGTAAATCTAGTATTTATTGTTTTAAGAGTTTGAATAAATTGTGCGCGGTTTTAAATGCCGTTATTTAAAACACTGACATATCTATTAATATAGAATAATGGAGATGGAAAAAAATATAAATATGTCTTTTGAAAATATTAAAATAAATAGCATTTTTTTTTTCTGTTGCCAACCGATTACTCTTTGAAACAATATTTCAGGAGTAAAAATTGGAAAAAAAAATCCCACAAAGGTCATAATTAACATAAGTTGTTAATGTATAAGAATTAACGACGTAAGCAGTTAATTTCTTTTTATTATTATTAAAATTTGGTTAACACCATTAAATAATTTACTTATTTAACGGTGATAACCAAAGTCACACACTCTTCATCAACGAATATATTACCTAACTTTTTTAACAATATTTTATACAAAATCAACGATCTGGCAGTAGCTTAAGATCTTACTTAGCTTCACGCTCTATCCTGTAAATATAAGAGTGAGGCAGTGGGAACTTGAGAACATTGAGTGGCTAAAGTTTACAGGACGTTTTGCCTTGAGTTATGTATGCGGCAACCCGCGTCCACTAAAGACCACCCAATGCGACCTTGTACTGGCAATTCTTGCGCAACATCAGACCATACCGAACCATCTTTTTCGAATAAATCTGTCTTATTGTTTAAGTTTTCAATAGTGATAATTGATAATTTGTATTTTATTAGTCACTCTGTGTTACCACTTTAACATATGAAGTCGTATTTAATTTTAATTAATTTCTGAAATTATATAAATTCAGTTTGAAGTAAATTCGATTTGTTTTTGAGTAGTATAGTCATGCGGCTGCGATCATTATATTTTTTGTTACCAGAGCGAAGAAATAAAAATTCACTTCTTCGAGTGTGGATCGAACAACTAAAGCTTTGTTGGTTTTTTTTTGATTCTATGGGATAGAGCAACTTATTTCAGTGATCATAAAAGTTTTAAAACAATTTTATTTTCGAACGATTATGGTACATGTGCTCAATCTTAATATATGTTTGTGGAGTAAATGATAAAGTAATGATTGAATTCTCACAAATAGTTATTTTAAAAGATATAATGCTGATTTAAATGAATTTGATTATTTTCCTATACATTTTGTGTAATTATATGAAACGTACAAAAGTAATACACTTGTAACTTTTGTTTCTACTTAAAATAATCCTATCCTAACCTTAGATTTTACATTTGAGAAATGCTTACCTATGTTAGCGAAATCATAACCAGGTCTTAGTACCCTGCGACCGTTACTACTGGAACAAAATAATCCCCCCTCCCCAACTCTTGTATGACTAAATATTTTTATTAGTCCACTTTTCCTAGCTTGTACCTCTTAGATTCTTAAGACAATTTATCAAACTGAATCAATATTTTTAATACATATTATAAATCGTCATAAATGCTGCCCTACAAAATCAATTTAATTCATTGACTTGCAAACAAAATTGTTATTCTGATTTGAACTAAACGTTTATTTTTTCGTTATATCAATATAATTTTGTATAGATGTCACATAGAATTACTGCATTTTAGCTTTTAGGTTGTATAAACGATGTATATATCTATACCAATTTTTATAATATATTTTTTTGTTCAAAAAAGGAATGAAATAAAAAAAATAATTGTCCCACTAATTTATTTATAAATGTATAAAACGTGCTTTGTCTATTTATAATGCTTGTATTATTTAAATCTAACAAGATCCATGGTAAGAGCCGAAGTCAGTTTCATGCAGAGATCATATTGAAATGGTCTGTAAAAGAATAAAAACAATATTTATATATAATCGAAAAAGTATTTGATATAATTTTATTATGATTTAAGGTTTTACAATTTCTGGTTAAATGAAAAAAAAAAATTTAAGATATATGTTAATGTCTATTAATTACTAATATGAATACATCTATTTCCAAATTAATGAGTTAAACACACTGATAATTTTACAATCAAAACTACCTTTTATCTGAGCCTATTTTTGATCATCGCTTGCGCTTTTGCCGAAAGGAGACCATCCACCTAGCAAGCCATTTGAGGCTTGGGCTTGTGCTTGGGCTTGAGCTAAAGCATTACTCAATCCTCCATAACCTCCAGCATTAGCATTAGCCAAAGCATCAGCTTGTGCCGATGATCCGCCCAATCCAGGCCAACCGCCATAACCACCAGCTCCTGCGTTTGCTATTGCGTCAGCTTGCGCTGATGACCCACCATAACCGCCTAATCCACCGTAACCTCCTGCTGCTGCATTGGCTATCGCGTCAGCTTGTGCTGAAGATCCGCCTAATCCAGGCCAACCACCTAAGCCGTTAGCTGCTGCATTAGCTAGTGCATTAGCTTGCGCTGATGACCCACCATAACCACCTAATCCACCATAACCGCCTGTTGCTGCATTGGCTATCGCGTCAGCTTGTGCTGAAGATCCGCCTAATCCAGGCCAACCACCTAAGCCGTTAGCTGCTGCATTAGCTAGTGCATTAGCTTGCGCTGATGACCCACCATAACCACCTAATCCACCCAAACCGTTTGCTACCGCATTGGCTACTGCGTCAGCTTGTGCCGATGATCCGCCTAATCCAGGCCAACCGCCCAAACCACTAACTCCTGCATTCGCTATTGCGTCAGCTTGCGCTGATGATCCAGTTAAACCGCCTAATCCACCCAAACCGCTTGCTACCGCATTGGCTATTGCGTCAGCTTGTGCTGATGATCCGCCTAATCCAGGCCAACCGCCCAAACCCCTCAATCCTGCATTCGCTATTGCATCAGCTTGCGCTGATGATCCAGTTAAACCGCCTAATCCACCCAAACCGCTTGCTACTGCATTGGCTATTGCGTCAGCTTGTGCCGATGATCCGCCTGATCCAGGCCAACCGCCCAAACCCCTCAATCCTGCATTCGCTATTGCATCAGCTTGCGCTGATGATCCAGTTAAACCGCTTAATCCACCCAAACCGCTTGCTACTGCATTGGCTATTGCGTCAGCTTGTGCCGATGATCCGCCTAATCCAGGCCAACCGCCCAAACCCCTCAATCCTGCATTCGCTATTGCATCAGCTTGCGCTGATGATCCAGTTAAACCGCCTAATCCACCCAAACCGCTTGCTACCGCATTGGCTATTGCGTCAGCTTGTGCCGATGATCCGCCTAATCCAGGCCAACCGCCCAAACCCCTCAATCCTGCATTCGCTATTGCATCAGCTTGCGCTGATGATCCAGTTAAACCACCTAATCCACCCAAACCGCTTGCTGCCGCATTGGCTATTGCGTCAGCTTGTGCCGATGATCCGCCTAATCCAGGCCAACCGCTTAAACCCCTCAATCCTGCGTTCGCTATTGCATCAGCTTGCGCTGATGATCCAGTTAAACCGCCTAATCCACCCAAACCACTTGCTACCGCATTGGCTATTGCGTCAGCTTGTGCCGATGATCCACCGTATCCAGGCCAACCTCCCAAGCCACTGGCTGCTGCATTGGCTAGTGCGTTAGCTTGCGCCGATGATCCTGATAATCCAGCCAAACCAGGCCAGCCACCCAAACCAGTAGCTCCTGCACTGGCTAATGCATCAGCTTGAGCCGATGACCCGCCTATGCCTGGCCAATTTCCTATGCCGCCACTTATACTATTTGCTACTGCATTTGCTTCTGCATTTGCATAACCTCCAACACCAGAAATATCTGCTGTGCTGATTGCTCCACTAATTGACAATGTGCTATCAGTAGGTGTACCTATAGATAAATATAAATAATATTATATTTTTAATAAAGTAAATTCTAACATTTTAAATACATTATCAATGTGAATATAAATTTGAGAAAAGTATGTATGATATTTATGTAATTTTAAAATATATTGCTTACATCCAGGCAGACGGCGAGATACTTTGTAAACTATGTTATATTTTATATTACATATGTGAATACGACAGGTGTCTCCAGATAATTTAAATGGAGATAAAGGTGCTTGAGTCCTACAAAGTGGATCTAAAAATAAACAAATCAAATATTATTTTTATACTTATAAAATGATATATTCATTAAATATATTATTAGCAGACTTACCAGCGTAAAGAATAATTGGTACTGGATAGATCTTAGTTCCTGAAAAAACAAAACAGATTACTTGAGCATGATATCTTCCATATGTACGAATTATTTGGAATCAACCTGTACTTACGTGTAACTGGCACTGGCACAGGCACAAGTACATCTCTGCCGGGTAAAGTGATGTAACGATTGACTGGATATGGTACTGGTACTGGTGGTGATGGCACTGGTATCGGCACAGGAATATCTCTTTCTGGTCCTGGTACTGGCACTGCTATGGGTATCCGAATTGGGGGTGAAGGTACTGGCACCGGAACTGGCACATTGTTAGTGGGACCTGGCACAGGAATGGGTTGAGGAACCGGGACTGAAATGATTCTTGGTGGGGATGGCACTGGTACCGGTACTGGTACTGGTACTGGCTGAGGTACTCTGTATGGAACTGGAGTAGGAACAGGAACAGGAACAGGAGGACCTGGTACGTAGATTTTCTCAGGTGGTGAAGGTACGGGAACTGGAACAGGTACTGGTACCGGATAACCTCTTGACGGACCAGGTACTACGATTGGTGGTGGACCTGTTAAGTAGAAGAGTCACAAATTACTATACATAAATTAATATTAAGACAAACAGATAAAGTAAGATGTAAAGATAATAAACATAAAAGAACTTACAAATTGGTTGAGGTGTAGGTATGGGTGGCCATGGTGGAGGGAGCGGTCCTGAATTAAAAAAAAATAAGATGTCATTTAAATGCATCACAACTTTCCAGATTTAGAAATCAATATAATCATAATAAAACGCCATTTCATTATATTTAAAATATCAACTTTCGATTTATAAAAATTATAACATAGTCAATATATTCATACTACAAATTTTAGGCAAAGTACTTACCTGGCATAGGACTCACTGCTGAAACAAATCAAAAAGATTGTAGATATGATTTCGTTTAATATAATTGCAAGAATTTTCACTCAACCGAGCATCTAACAAAGGCCTACCTAGATTGTCATATGATACAATGAATATTTTGTATTTTTTCAACATCTAAGGGAGCTAATTGAACAATAAATAATAGTGGCGGATTTAAATATCATTTGTAATTTAATGCAATTGTAACCCCATTATTACGAACAAAGTGCGGTGTTAAGCTCTATCTCACAATGTCTAAATGAGAAAGATGTTTTAAACGAATATCATACCAGACGAGCATTGAGAGCATGGGGCACATTTTGCGTACAATCCCAACACATTCTTATAACACGCGCATATCAAACAGTCGAGACCAGACCGCAGGTAGTACATGTCACCTGGGGCTGAACATTGATCGTTACCTATAAAAAGAAATGTTGGTAAAATTTGAGACATTTTATGAGTAAAGTAAAAAAAAGTGGAATTGATTATAGAAATCATCATTATCAGATTTTTTAACTTAACATAGTGTAGGATAGCTGATAATATGCAACCTAGGATATTTTATTTCTTAAAACAATTATTTAGTGTGTCTTACTTCATATTATTTTCAATATCTGATCTTTTTAATTTGTTTCTAGCAAAATATTACACTATAATATAAAGGAAGTCTATGTCCACGTAGATATATAATAAAAATAGATAGATATAAAATAAAATTACAATAAGTAATAATTCAATAGTTAAATAATGATACATGCCTGGAGGGATTATCACTGGCCCCAGTGATAGTCCGCCCGCCGTCGCACTAGCCGAAGCTTCAGCGTTTGCTAATGCCGACCTGTCATCGCTATCTGATAACACAAAATATTTTAAGGATTTTAAAAAACACTACAAGTGATTTGTTTCTTGGGCCTTTGTATCGTCTTATGTGATGTATTTTGAAGTTCCTGATAAGTGAGATAAATTAAATTATCTATTTTTCACTTAGCTTCACGCTGTATCCTGCACATAACAGGATAGGCAAAAGGAACTTGGGAACCTAGAGTTAAGACACTCCGTTCACCGCTTTCCGCTGAATTTGAGGCATTGCTTGCTGAGTGACAAAACACAACTACTCAATTTGTTACCACTGCGTAGGAATTAAAAAATTAAATATTTTTAATTAAATATTATATATTTCGTTTTCTCGAGCGGGTATCGAACCCACAGTTTGCTTTTTACGATCACCCTGTTGCGCCGACAAGCTTCTTTCTCATTTTGCTTCTCTCGCTCATTCTGCTTACTTAGACCAGAGAAATTTCAAAAAAAAAAATCCCAATTAATTTTAAGACTATAATGCACACGTAGCTGTAGTAACACAGAACACTTCAATAAATTAACTAAATAGATTATTAAATTCTAACAAAATATTAATGTTATTGAAGGATATTTCTAAGTACTTACTATCGGCCCATACTGTGTTGACAATCACAGCTAAGACAATTAAGCCAATCTTCCATGATCTCATGTTGGTTATACTTGGGACCTCGTGTGCCGGTACATTCACGAAAGATATCGGTAGCACCCAAGCATTTGTATTTAAATAAAATATTCTTTACGCGTCGATATGCATATTTAATCAATTTGCTATATTAAAATAATCAATATATTTGCAAATGAGCCGTAACGAGATGTATGTATAATAATCATATTTAATTTTTTATACAATATTTTGAATTATATAAAAATATTTAATAAATATATATATTTTACTATTTTTAAAGTGTTGATCTGTACTTAAGAAAGAAAGGTATTTATTTAGAAAACGTAAAAAAAAAGAATTCGTCTATGTTGGTAGATTGATGGATGGATGATGGATTATAATTTTAACACCAGATTGGATGTCAGACCAAGGCGACATGCGAGCTCCTGCTTGCACGCAGTCTAAGTGATCTCTATAAATAGACTTTACAGCCAGTAAGGGTCCGCTCGTAGAAAGCTTTTTAGATTACTGCCAAAAAAATTTTCCGTGATCATGCAGAGGGAAGAGATCTGATTTATGTACCCTCTTCCAGGTCGAAAGTATTCCTGGGCATGTTCATTATACTGCCAAATTTTTTTCCGTGATCATGCGGAGGGAAAAGATCTGATCGATACACCCTCTTCAAGGTCGAAAGTATCCCTGACCATGTTCTTCTCGCTAATATTTTAGCATAAACTTTGTTTCCTAAGCTAATCAACAACAGTTTCACAAAAACTAGAGCAGTTCCAAGACGCATGACCCGCCATATTTGATCATCTAGCTAGTAACTTCATCTGCTTCGGCTGCTTATCACTTTTCAAACTTCGTATTGCACTCTCAACTTCTTTTATACTGGTTTCGCCATTAGCTACATCACGATTCAGCTTTCATTCATTTCACAGCTGTATAACTTCTTGAAAACTTTTTCTCGGTATTCCTCTCTGATTGAAGCTTCCAGCTTCTTGTGCGATAACTCGGTGCCAAGCTTGGAAAACTAGAGCGGCTGCGTCAATCTGCGAACAAGTCCTTTATTCTAGCTACGACTATATAATAATCAGTTCCTAAATCCGCATCCCTAAACATTTGCGTGTCCATAACTTGGCTTCGAAAACGCTGATTCACTAGGAAGAGATCAATTATACAGTTCCAATCCATCAGTTCAAATCACTATATCATATATTATTCGTTTTTCACTCTCTCGATTCGAGAGGAAAATAACACGCCTGGTAAATCGGTCGTGTCATTGCCTTTTAGCTTGGTGTCAGTCACACAAATAACATCCAGATCTCTATCATTTATTACATCTAATAATTCGTTCATCTTTTCTTCCATCACTCCTCTTACATTCCACGTAGCTATTTTGTATCTTCGTCCTCCACTTCCCGCCGTTCCGGACATGGTGTGCTGAGTGGCAGACCTCGACGCCACATTCGTCTCCACTTATCATACCAACGAGGTCGCACTGGTGCTCGTCGCCTTGGGAGTACACCCTAGCAGTGCGCGCTCGTATGGTGCCTTGCAGCCCTCTGGAGGGCTGGCAGGGGTCACTGCGAGTAAGCATTCCATCGTGGACCTCCAAGAGAGACGAACTTATAGTGGATATATCTTCATATGGATTATAACTTCAGTTTCACATGTGCAAAATATTTTTCAGACTTTTTATAGGTATTAATTATTATCTTCATGGAGTGAGACAAAGTGAAATGGGAGTGAAAGTAGGTACCTTGAATATAAATTGCCTGCTTTACGCAGATGATGCAGTGCTTATTGCATCATCAGAAAGCGAGTTATAGACGTTGGTTACCACTCTGAAAGAAAGATGTGCTAATAATGGTCTGAGCCTGAATGCGAATAAGGCGAAGGTTCTGATATTTGAAAGAAAAATGAAGAAAGGACAGAATGCAAGATCAGTGTAAATGATACGATATTAGAACAAGTGAATGAGGTAGTATATCTGGGAAGTATGTTTAGCAGAGACGGAAGATACGAAATGGATGTGGAAAGGCATATTGCTGCCGATAACAGAGTTAACGGGGCCTTAGCTGCACTGTTGAGATGACGAAACGCGCATTTAGCTGCGCATTTGGCCGCATGAGTGAAGAAAGAATGGTAAGAAAGATTTATAAAGCAAAAGTGAGTGGTAAGAGAGGGAGGGGGAGACCTCGGTTGACCTTCGAAAACACAGTATCGACGATATTGGAGGAAGGTCACGTAAAAAGCATGAGGACCCCCCGGAGGCATGTATGAAGAGGCTGATGACAGTGGACGAGGCGAAAACGGTGAAGCTGTAAAAAAATACAAACAATAGAAAAAAATACAGATAGAAGTCTCTACTTACTTTATGCATATAAAGTTACGCAATGATATCCATGCCTAATATTGTAACTCAATTAATCTTCAAGTACGATTACTGATGAAAATTAAAATTGAGGTTAGTTTTTCAAGAAAACCGTAGTGTAAAAGTATTCTTACACGAAAACGATTGAAATGGACTGCAAAGAAAATGTTTTTTAGTGTTTTTTTACATTTTTAATGATGGTTCTATGTTGGAATCAAGTCAAGATATCATATATTATGATGTTTATATAATATAATATTTATTGTTGGGATTTAAATAAATTGAGTGCTATTTCAAATTGAATTAATTAATATGGAAAGATATATAGATATGTTTTTAGACGTTACAGCATATAATATTTAATAAAAATCTTTATTTTTCTTATGCGTATTGATTATTTATTCATCGATATAATGTTTCAGAAGCGATTTTTATAGAAAATTCTCACAAAGATAACAATTAACATAAGTTGTTAATGTATTAGAATTAACGTCGTAAGCATATATTTTTTTGTTATTATTATAAAAAATTATATATTTTACGATGGTATTTCACATTTTTTAACCAGTTTTCAAAACGAAGATATAATTTAACTTTTTAAACAAAATTTTATACAAAATCAACGATCTGGTAACAGTTTAAGATCTATTTTAGCTTTACGCTCTTTCTTGCTAATAAACGAGTAAAGCAGAGGGAATTTGAGAACATTGTGTTAAGACACTACGTTTGTGCCTCCACTTTCCGCCGAATAGGAGTGACTCAATTCTACAGTGTGTTTTGCCTTGTTGCCAGAGTGAAGAAATAAAAAAAAATATTGTTTCGTTTCTTCGAGTGTGGATGGAACTTACAACCCGTCTCACACTTGTGCTACTACACCACGACAGGCTAAAGATAAACTAAGATAAAAGTTAAAATATAGATGTAGACGTTAACATCAACTAATAGTTTGTTGAAATACAATCTCTAATAGATTGACATTGACATCTTTCACTTCACTTAAGTGTACTTGGAGAAGTGCATTAAAATTTGAATAAGCGATATGAGGACTGTCGTGGCGCAGCGGCACAAGAGTGTGACTGTAACCGACAGGTTCTGGATTCGATCTCCAGTCGAGGAAGTGAAATATTTAATATTTTCAATTTAAATATTTAATGTTTCATTTCTTCGCTCTGGTAATAAGGCTAAGCGCGGCGTTGAGTTCCGCCAGTCAACACGCAATGCCTCAAATTCGGCGGAAAGTGGGGAACAGAAGTGGAACGGAGTGTCTCTACACTAGGTTCCCGAGTTCCCTCTGCCTACCCTGCCTCGTGCGGGATACAGCGTGAAGCTGAGAGAGAGAATAAGCGATATGAATTAAGAAAACTTTTATTTATCTTTCTCAAAAAAAAGTCAGCTATAAATAAATACATATAAATCGAAGCTTATATACATATACATATAAAAATTACAAGTAAATACGTTTAAATATAAAACATTCCCGTACAATGGGGCTATACGTTCGGAAGTGGCTCGGAACCGGACGTAGCGCTAATGACGGCGCCTCACGTAGAAATGTTTGACCCCACAATAAAGTGTTAATTGTTGATACAGTTGTACTGTATTTTTCTAAAAAAGATTTGAAATTGAGATATTATGAATTTAGTGGCGGAGCTTAACACTGTTTTTTGTCTTGTTTTAATGTGAAAGTAATTTATTCTCTTGAGCGGTTATCGAACCTTCAACCGACTTGTTTACAGTGAAAAGCACCACAATCGATATTTATAATATATGAAGCTGTATGAGCGAAAAAAGCGAATAAAGCAATTTAAGCCTGTAAAGTAAAGCTGGGTGATATTGTCAGTACAAACCCAGTTTACGATTACCTCTTATGTATAACGTTAGCGTTCTTTAAATGAACTGAATATAGCCAATTTAAGGAAAATTTTATAACAGATATTCGTGAGCCTGTCGTAGCGCAGGGACGCAACCATTTGATTGAATACGACAGGTTGTGTGTTCGATCCCCACTCGAGGAAATGATATATTAAATGTTTTCAATTGAAATATTTTATGTTTTCATTTCTTCACTCATTTGACAAGGCGCGCGTCGTTGACTTCCACTACTCAATACACAATACCTCGAAATTACCTTAACACTAGGTTCCTAAGTTCCCTCTGCCTACCCTGCCATGTACAGGATATACAATGTATAGCTTATAAAACAAAAAACAGGTATTTTTTTATAATCTAATATAATGAAATTAATATTATAAAAATATTAAGGCCTGTCGTGGCGCAGCGGTACAAGCGTGTGATTGTAACCGACAGGTTCTAGGTACGATCCCCAGTGGAGGAAATGAAATATTTAATATTTTCAAATCTAAATATTTAATGTTTCGTTTCTACGCTCTGGTAATAAGCCACGCGCGGCGTTGAGTTCCGCCACTCAACACGCAAAGCCTCAAAGTCTCTTAACACTAGGTTCCCTGGTTCCCTCTGCCTACCCTGCCTCGTGTGGGATACAGCGTGAAACTAAAAAAAATGTTAAACAGTTTTACGTAAATTTAATCTCGATGGTCTCTAAAACCTATATAAATAAATATATTTGTCGTATAACTTTTTCATTTCTCTAATAGACATAATCAGATTTCGCGTTCGTGAATCGTAAGCGAGACATAAATCGTAATTAATTCTGTCCCTCCAGACGGCCGAGATTGATGGAATGATGTCGACAGCTATATTATGTCATAATGTTCTACTTTTCTTGTTTTTTTTTCCTGATTTTTTGTGTTTGTGCTAGCTTCAAGCTGTATTTTGTATATGGCAGGGTAAGCAGTGGGAACCTAGTGTTGAAATCGAGGCATTGCGTGTTCAGTGGTGGCACTCAACGCCGCGCTTTGCCTTATTATGAGAGCGAAGAAATGAAAATATTAAATGTTTTTTTTTCCTCGTGTAGGGATTGAACCCACAGTCGCGTTTACAGTCACACCCTTGTGCGTTACAACAGGTCTTGTGAGTGACTCTGATATTGTATGTGACTTTTATAAGTTATTTATATAGGTAATTTTATATATTGTTTTCTTTGAGTTATTTCAATCGATTATTGATAAAATTAAAAAAATAATAATTAACAATATATATATATATATATATATATATATATATATATATATATATATATATATATATATATATATATATATATATATATATATATATATATATATATATATATATATATATATATATATATATATATATATATATATATATATATATATATATATATATATAAAAGTGTTTTTTCCACTAGGTTCCCGAATACCTACGGTGAATTAACGCCAACACAAAATCTTTCGCAGTTAAATTTAAAGTACCTAGCATTTTTTTTAAATATAATCATTTATCCTTGACAATTTAATGTTACAAAAACTTTATTATTTACCATTAAGAAAACACTACATCTGAGTATGCAATTTCTTATGTACAAAATACGCGTATACTTATATTTTATATGAAGACGGGGAAAGTTTGCAGTTTGCAGTTCGTGTTGCTGTCTGTTGATTTTATGTCTTCATTGAAACGAGCTTCAGTTTCTTTAATGTATTTTTAGCAACTTTATTAATAAATTACATGAAGTCATTTTGAGATGAAAGTATAATTAAAGAAATATCTTATTTAAAAGCGTATAAAAATTTTGAACGACGCAGGATTTAAACCCGCGCCTCTTGAAAACCGTCCAAGCGCTCTAACCAACTAAGCTGTACGTTCTTATCAAGCTACGTCGAGATTCTTATACGCTTGTTACAACTAATTCATGTTGTTAGCATAGGTTCAAATCCTGCTTCGATCAAAATTTTTATTTGTTTTTAAATTTATTATTTTTCTTTCCTAAGTATGGAGTAACACTTTAAATATAATAAAATATCTGTATTATTTAGTGTTGAACTGTATCCATCATTTTACAGGTAAAGGGAACCTATATTGCGTTCCCAATAAAACACTAACGGCAATTATTCGCCACTCAACATGCAAGGCGTGGTAATTCTCGTATTATTCCCATTAAAAAACACAGTGTTTTAATATTAGGTTCCCAGGTTCCCTCTACTTAACTTTGTTATGTGCAATATGGAGCGTGAAATTAAAGAAAACTAAATACTAAAACTATTTAATATACGTATAAATAATCTTAATTCTCAGTTCATTTCACCCTCTGTCTGAAGCAGATGTCGTTCTGTATTAATATTAACGTCGAGTGGCAAATATAATTGACAGGCCAATGTTTCTATAGGAAATAAACTTTGTACGATACTGTGAAATACAATTGTATAATGACGCTACTGAATTTAACCAGGGCAGTTCAGTGGTACAGTGTTTTATCTACGAGATGAGTGCATCTTCGATTCCCGTTAGGGGAAATTATGTTTTTTTTTTAATCTTTTACGCTGTATACCACAAGGAGTAGGTAAGTTATCTCAGCGTTTAGATACTGGGCTGTTTAAATAGAATTTACTTAAATTGAAAACGCGGCGTTAGGTTCCGCCAGTAACATAGTGTTAATTCGGAAAAAAATACAGAACGTAGTATTTTATCACATCTCCCTTTATACCAAACTATAAAAATATAAAAAAAACAAAACTTATGTAAAAACATTGGTTTTGCACATTTCAAAGAAAATGAGAAGTATACAATGGGTCGACTTGAGAACATTGCCAGCTGAGTTTTAAATCTATATCGTCTCTTAATATAGGATATGAATCTATAACCTATCGAGACTGCAAATGTTAAATAATTAACAACTGCACTCTTGAGTACTCAATTTTTTGTCTAACAAAAACGTATTTCTATTTTACTCAACGAAATAAAGTTACACGAACACTTTAATAAGTAGTACGTAAATTAAAAATTGCTGGCTTTTAACAGATTTTAATTTCAACTTGTTTGTTGCAGGTAATTTAATGCATTATGGAGCTGCAGTACTCAATTTACGATAGAAAATGATTTCTATTTACGGTAAGTCACTATAAAATGTAGGCTAAACTTTTGATTAAAAAAAAGGACAAGTCCCGCTCAGTTTCACGTGACTGTTCTTCTCAGGTCTGATGCAGTAACGTTAGTGAAGCGGTGGTAAATCGTCTGATGTAGTTACATTAAGCTTATAACTTGTTATTTTTAATAAAAATAATTAAATTTGAATTTGATACATAATTACTTGTATGTCTGTAAGCCATTAGACTAGCGGCTCTTTTGCGGCTTCGCCTGGTTAAATTGATTGTATAACCAAATGATACCATTTACATACACGGACGCTCATAGGCACTATGTTACCGGCAATACACTTCCGTTTCCCACTTTACGCCAAATTTGAGGCATTGCCTATTAAGGTACGGTTGTCAAAGCTTCGCTTACGCCTAGTTGTCATGATGAAAATATATTGTATATAATTAAGTGGGGATCGAACCCATAACCTATCGTGTTTATATAACACGCTTGTGCTTCTACGCCACGACTACCTCAGCTTCACACTGTATCCCGCACATGGCAGGGTAGGCAGAGGGAACTTGGGAACCCAGTGTTAAGACACTCCGCTCCACATCCGTTCCCCAATCTGACATATTTTAATAAAAATATACATTACAACAAATGTTAAAGAGGCCTGTCGTAGTGCAAGGACATAAGCATGTGACTCTAAACGTGGCAGGTTGTGGGTTCGAGGAAATTAAATATTCAATATTTTCAGGTTAAATATTTAATGTTTTCATTTCTTCACTCTGGTAACAAGGCAAATCGCGCCGCTGATTACCGCCACTCAACGCGCAATAGATTAAATTCGGCGGAAAGTTGGGAACCTAATGGTGTTTTAACATTGGGTTCCCAAGTTCCCTCTGCCTACCCTGCCATGTGCGGGATTCAGTATGAAGCTGAGATAAACAACAAATATGAATCCTCATAAACTTTTATTTAATAGTATTAGTAAGATAATATCAACTGTACATGAAATGGCCATTGGCTTATTCCATACTCAACTCTGGTATTAAGCTACACTACATGAAACGCAGTGTCTTGAGTTGGGCAGCAGCGATCATTTCTGATTTTATGTTATAATCCAGATAAGAAAATAATCAAAGTTCCATCAAAATTGGTTCATTACGTCTAAATTACATAAAATCTTCACATAAATTATAGCCTATTTGTTATTTTAATAAATAAGCTACATTATTGCTCAGCTTAACATGGCAGGGTAGGCAGAGGGAACTTGGGAACCCAGTGTTAAGACACTCTGTTCCACTTCTGAATTTGAGGGGCGGAACTCAACGCCGCGTTTTGCCTTGTACCAGAGCGACGAAATGAAAGTATTAAATATTTAGATTGAAAATATTAAATATTTCATTTCCTCGAGTGGGGATCGAACCCACAACCCGTCGGTTACAGTCACACGCTTGTGCCGCTGCGCCACGACAGGCCTTTATGCTTTATTATTGTTAAGTTTAATCTAAATCCGTTGAACCAATTTTGCGTGAAAGTGAAACTAACATTCATCATCACAAACTTTCACATAGATAATATTAGTAAGATTCACCTCCATACTAAGATTTAACTATTGTCTAACTAAACACGACAGACAGTGCGAATTCATAAAGTAAATTGATAACAAAGCTTTAAAATAACTATCTAAGTTAAATTTAAACTTCTCGGTTAGATTGCACCTGCAAGTGCTATGGCACATAACAAGATAAACACGTCCCAAGCGGACGCCAGTTTTGATAATTTGTAGCGTAATTTCTACAAAGCTCTGTTCTCTCTGCGTTGGTGTTAGTCAAATATGTATGTACCTGTATGGGTCTCGAGAGATTTGCCTATTTTTTTATATTTTAAAGTTTCTTGATGGTCTCTGAACTTCGATGGTCCTTGAGGCCTGTAATGGCGCTGTAGGCGCATTTAGTATTTTCGTTTCCTCGCTCTGGTAACAAGGTGAAGTTTGGCGTTGAATTACAACATTTACGACTCAACGCAATGAACGGTCTGAACGGTAGTGTTTTAAAGAAAAAAAAAGATGCTTACAGTATTTTTCTAAGTTGCCTTTACCTATCCTCCTATATGCGGAGTACATCGTGGATATTTCAAAAAATGTATAACTCCTTATTGAAGATGTTATTATCTGTACTTACGATAGGTATAAAATTTATTAATATTAGGTTCCCAAGTTCCTTCGGTCGGTCGGACCATCTATTTCCGGGATAAAGCGTAAAGCTATTTCCCGTAGGGTCGTAGTACATAAGATAGTTGTTAATCTAAGTTCTCCTTAGGTTCAATCCCCATTCGAAGAAACGAAATATTTTTATATTATATACGTAGTGTTTCAATTTTTCACTTTGGGAACAAGGCAATCCACGGCGTTGAATTCGTCACTCAACATGCAATGCCTCAAATTCAACGGAAAATAGGAAGTTTGAATGGAACGGAGTGTCTTAATAATAGGTTATAAGGTTCCCACTGCCTGCTTTGTCATGTGCCTAAAGCTGAGCTGAGTGAGCTGAGTGATTGATTGAAGCCTGAAGATGATTGAGTGAGTGCACTCAATTTTGTTTCTAGGTATACATGTAAATATATAAAAAAAACGTCACTTTTATATTAAAAAAAATATACCACAGATTGAAATACATACATCCTGCAAAAACCGCAATACAGTTGCTCAAAGAGTCCTTATTGAATTCACTTTGCTCTAAACCAGCTGTACTGAAAATCAACCTTATGTCTATTGATATAAGGATATATTTTCATTGTATAGAAGTCACTGTTTAATGTAGAGGCATTTTAAAACTTTCTACGCTTAGAATAGATTCAGTTTTTGTAATATAGTAAATTGTAGTTGTTAGTATGAAATGTAGAATAAAAATTATAAAAGTGGCATTATGATATAGTATCTATGGTTGCAGGTTCAAACTTGTGCAGAGGAATATTAGGTATATTTGTAATGTTTTTAACTTCCCACGGAAAAGGGAGTTATTAGTTTGATCTGTTTATGTGAGTGGCAATTTCGCTTCTGAAAGAATTGACCGATTTTAGTGTGGTTTTTCTTATGTTGAAAGCTTTTTTTCTTGCGATAGTTTTTAACTATAGGTACTATAAAATGCAGTTTAAGATATTAGCACTTTGCCAGGATAGAAGTAATTTTTTGGGTTGGGGATGTTAATTAATGTTTGATAGTTCCTAGGGGGAGTGTCTGTATAGCATATTTATATTAACCAGATATTATGTACTTACTGTTAATAGTTATAACGCTCAGTCGGTGCAAACATGACGTTATCGCACTTTTTTCTTAGTTAAAATTAAATTGTCTTTGTATACTTTTTTTTTTTTTTCTTTCTTAGCTTCACACTGTATCCCGCACGAGGCAGGGTAGGCCGAGGGAACCCGGGAACCTAGTGTTAAGACACTCCGTTCCACTTTCGTTCCCCACTTTCCGCCGAATGTGAGGCATTGCATGTTGAGTGGCGGAACTCATCGCCGCGCTTTGCCTTATTACCAGAGCGAAGAAATGAAACATTAAATATTTAAATTGAAAATATTAAATATTTCATTTCCTCAACTGGGGACTGAACCCAGAAGGCGCAGCGTACTGTAACCCACAGGGGGTTACAGTACGCTGCGCCACGACAGGCCTCAAAACGGTCATTGTATACGGTAACATTTTTTAAAACATTGATTATCAAATCATTACCAAATGCAAAACGATACGTTATTTAATTATGATTACAATAACAAACATTGTCAACGAGGCAAAGTTACGCCGCTCCATAGACAATGCTTCAGAACTCGGCCAAAGTCTTTGAATCTACATGAAGCTATAACAGTCTCGACAATGATACTCAATACGCCATTTCTAATAGTAAACAGTTCTAAGGTCATGAAGCAATTCGTCGGCGGAAATGGACAGAATTTCCACTTGTACGGGAGAGGCATGCATTTTTACTACCCTCAGAGCGTGTTTTAGTATTTTGAGCAATTTTTTGCTATCGGTTTTTTTTTTATTTTTGCAAGCGTGCATTTTTTTTTATTATTGTTTTTTATCTTCACGTTGTATCCCGTTCTTGTCAGTGAACCTATTGTTAAGATACTCGTTTCCCGTTTCCTATTTTCTACTGAATTTGCGACATTGCGTGTTGAGTTGCGGAGCTTAACGCCGCGGTTTGCTTTGTTATTATATGAAACATTTCATTACCTCTTGTGGGGGCAGAAACCCACAACTTTATGCTACAGTAAAGAAATAATCTTATACAATAAAAACATACTGTTATCCTAAGAATTCGATATGCGATCATGGCATAGCATGTAACGTGACAGATTGTAGGCACGATTCCTACTAGAATAAATAACTACTAATTTTATATTTTAATTCACTGTGGTTAAAAGGCAAAGCGCGGCGTTGCATCCCGCCTTTCAACACGCAATATCTCATTTGGAAGTGGAGAACGGAGGTGTCTTAATGCGAGCGGAGTGTCTTAGCCAGATAGGTCTGAATAATATAATATAAAATAAAGAATAAAAAAATAAAGTAATAAATCCCAACCGATAACCGGTCCTTTTCAAGAAATCAAAGCTATAATTCGTTCTTACAACAGAATCGATCTTCAAATTCATATGAGTATATACTTAATTAATATCTTTCAAGTATCCTAAAGAGGTTTTCTAAGAAATGGTATCGTTACATACGTATATACAAATATGGAGATATAACGGCCACTAAACTGAGGATGCTGTAATGACTTAATGGGAAAAGTATGTAACCGAAACATTTGGGAACCGTAATGTCAGTAGGCGCATGTACACTACGGTTGAAGAGTTTTGGCCGCTCTGAACTTAAGTACTGAAGGCTATGGAAACTGGATTGATAGGATGTACTGTTTATATTGAATTTTTAAGCCTTGATTCAAAGATTGGCCTGTATATTTGTCTGTGAATATACGTCTGTGTTTGTTTGATTGATTGAATTAATCTCAAGAACTGACTTGAACTTTTTCGAGAGATACTTTTTCCTTTTTTCAGCTTCACGCTGTATCCCGCACTAAGCAGGGTAGGCAAGGAGCGGAAGTGAACCTAGTGTATGACCTCCGATCCATTCCGTTCCCACTTTCATTAATATGAGAATACTTAAGGTTATTATTATTATATATGACGTCATTCATTTCGATGTAGTCTGCTATACGCCTACTGTCAAGATTTCTTTCTGCATTTACCATACGAAAAAGTCGTTGACACCCGTCCCGTTCTCAACTTTTGACGAAATTGAGGCATTGCGTTTGAGTAGCGGAACTCAACGCCGCACTTCGTCTTGTTGTCAAAGCGAAGACATGAAAATATTAAATATTTCATTTCCTCCAGTAATGGTTTAACCACAATGATCGCGTTTACAGTCGCATCCTTGTGCCACTGCTCCACGATTATCCTCTATACCTACTCTTACATTTCTGAATAATCTTTGATTGCACGCAGGTCTCATCCGCAATCAAGCTCCGACCGGATGTACGTTATTAGCCATCCGCTGCCAACCGGAAGTGCCCGAATCCCATTCGCAGAGCCCTTTTGTTTTCAATAAGAATATATTTGATTGGGAAATTATTTAGGATATATTAATATTATAGTTTATTTTACGCTAACAGTTTAATTAACATTGATTTATTTATATATTGTTGTGGACAGAGTAAAAGAGTGTTAAAATATATTTACTATTGTAAATATAGCTTCACGCTGTATCCCTCACATGGCAGGGTAGGCAGCGACAACTTGGGAACCTATTGTTAAGACACTCCGTTTTACTTCCGTTCTCCACTTTTCCGCCGAATTCGAGGCATTGCGTGTTGATTAGCAGAACTCAATGATGCGTTTTGGCTTATTACCAGAGCGAAGAAATAAAACCATTTAAATATTTAAATTGAAAATATATATATATTTCATTTTCTCGAGTGGGGATCGAATCCAAACTGTCGGTTACAGGCACACGCTTGTGCCGCTTGCACAACGACAGGCCTCAAAATTTTTATCCAGGTTTATCGAGTCCTATACAATGCGTATTGTATGGCGAATCAAAATTACCTCTGATTAAAAACTACCACGTACGCGTAAACAGTTAAAAATATTGAAACATTGAGTATTAGTGGCGGAATTCAACCCGCCCTTTGCCTTGTTACCAGAGGTATGAAATGCAAACATTAAATATTTAAATTGAAAATATTTTATTTATTTCATTTTCTCGAGTTGGGATCGAGCCCAGAACCTGTCGGTTACAGTGACATACTTGTGCCACTGCGCCACGACAGGCCTCAATATATTAACAATGATTGCCTAAAATGCAAAATATGAAATTCCTCTTTGGAATCTATTTGGACGAGCTGAAATATTACGAGTAGCTATGGCTCAGTTATTCTTGCAGCGTGTTCCACCATCTGTGAAAATAAGTTGAGTTCAGTAGTTTAACGTTTTGTTCACTTTATTATGGAATAAATCATTGTATTTGCATTTTGTTGGTTAAACTTGAATTTGTATGAGAGTCCTCACACTGATGTTGAAAACGGAGAGTTCATTTTAGTGATTTGAGTGTATATGCCTAACTTACGTGGTGGTTTTTGTGAAAAAATCATCCTAAATAAAGGATCAAAACGTATAATGAGGGTCTATTGTGGGGTTAAAGGTGTAGTAAAATATTTAAAACTTTTTCTTTGTTTACTATTAATAGAGCAAGGAAGGCGTTAAGTCCGCACTCAATAGAAATACTTCATGTGGTGTACCGGAATTATATTAATGGTAACAGATTGTCTTAATACTGCGTTCCCTATAGGCTCTGCCT
>CM032402.1:10276892-10392042 GCA_019049475.1 Eueides isabella
GGAAGTATTATTATTTATTTTTTTTTTTTTTTTATGGAAAAGACGGCAAACGAGGCGTACGGGTCACCTGGTGGTAATTGATCACCGTCGCCCATGGACCCGAGTAACTTCAGAGGAGCTACAGGAGCGTTTGCCGTCCTTTAAGGTGGATGGGCACCGGGGCCCGGCATTACCTAATGCGAAACGCAGTGGCCAAAGCCACTACTTAACGCCGGTCTTAAATGCCGGGGGTGGTATAATCCGGTCGAGTCTGCCCATGCGTGTTGCCATTACTGGCAACGTGACTCTACCACACGCACTTTAGTCGCCTCTTACGACACCATCCGTACCAGTGGTGATCCTATTCTAAGCCGGAATCACACGGCATTTCTTGGAATAGGAACCGTACTATCATCGTCCTAGGATTTTTTTATTTTTCACTCTGATTACGAGGACAAATGTGGCGTTGAGTTCCGCCACTCAACACGTTAATACCTCGGAATGTCAGGGGTAAATTGGGTAACGGTAAGTTCCCTCTGCCTCTATGTGCGGGACAGTGTAATTTTATATGGAATTAATTTATCAATAAAATTTCTCATAAAATCTTCGAAATAACATTATCCGTATTTGAATATTTACTCGATATAAATAAGGCGGCGTTTAGTTCCGCAACCAAAACGCAATGCTTGAAATATTGCAGAAAGTGAGGAACGGAACGTAGTGTACTAACACTAGATGACCATTCACTCTGCTTAATCAGGATCACAGCTTTTGAAGCTTTGTGGAAATATAATTAGTTTGATAAAACAAATACAAATTTCAAGCTAACCACTGAGCCATAAGTAAAAACCCACACAAGTATCCAAATTCAAATAAAACCGTATAGCATCAAAAAGCTTGTAATTCACGGAGCGCGAGTACATTCGCACCATTGCGAAAATTCGTAGGGTTTATAAAGGATTTACGATCAATTTATTCTGGATGGAGTCCATCGGTGATTTAGTGGGGGGCGAAATTGTCGCATACGTTAGAACGTAGCAGTGTACGCTTGACAATGTACTGAATGTGAATATTTCACTTATATATTAATGCAGTACACGCTCGCGGATTCGGATGCTTGAAGTAAATAGTCGTTTTTTTTTTTGAGTTTACGGTGGATCCCGCCTATAGCATGGGAGGCAGAGGAAACTTGGGAACCTAGTGTTATGACACTCGTTTTCCGTTCCCCACCTTTCCGCTTAATTTAAGGCATATCCCGCACATGGCAGGGTATGCAGAGGGAACTTGGGAGTCTAGTGTTAAGAGACTCCGTTCCGTTTTCCGCTTTTCCCGAATTTGAGGCACTATGTGTTTAATGGCGGAACTTGACGCCGCGTTTCGTCTTGTTACCATCTAAAAAAAATGATATATTAAATATTTAATTACTCGAATTGAGATCAAACCAACATTTTGTCACGTTGACGATCACACGTTTATGCCTCTGCGCCACGACAGGCCTATATATATATATACTTCATCTCGATTACATCAAAAATAAAAACATCTTTACTATACCATTTTTATATATTTTATAAAGAAAAACCAACTTAGCCAAGGATTGTAAAAACATTCTGACATAAATTCTTACCGCAGAGCAGCTTAAGTGGTCACCCGATGCTGGGTCTAATGACAAAGTGTTTGGACATAATAGTGTCATGTATACACATACAGTCTTTCGTACTGAGTGGCGTTCATGTGTTTAAATGTGAGGCACATTAGTAAAGGCGGTTGTATAAGGTTCGATTTCCACTCGGGGAAATTATATTTTTCTATCTAATCTCGATGTGATTATGATCCGCTTTTTAATACGCAACGTACCTACCGGAAATTGAGTGACAAGTGGGGAACAGAGTGTCTTAGCATCCGGTTCTGTTTGTTGCTATATATGCAAGAAACAGCTTTAATTGAAATGAGAAAATATATATTTTAATATTAGAAAAGTTAAAACGGAAACACGGAAAACGGAAGTAATTTAATGGGAACTAAATATCTTTAACTTAGGTTCCCAAGTTTCCTTTGCCTTAAATGCATTGTGGTATACAGTGTGAAAACTAAAAATAAATCAAGAATAGCGAATGGGGAGATGGGGAAAACGGCCAAGCGTCCCTACCCTAAAATCACGAAGGGTCCCCCCATTCATCACTCATGTATCGTACGATTTATCAAGTGTCTGTTTAATATATGGACGATAGAATTTGTGATTGATAACGATGTACCTAGTATTATATTGAATTTCATTTACGTAGTAGCGTAGGCCTGTCGTAGCGCAGCGGCACAAGCGTGTGACTGTGACCGACAGGTTGTGGGTTCGATCCTCACTCGAGGAGATGAGATATTTAATATTTTCAAGTTAAATATTAATTGTTTTCATTTCCTCGCTCTGATACAAGGTAAAACGCGGCGTTGAGTTCCGCCACTCAACATGCAATGCCTCAAATTTAAAGTTGGGATGACTCGACTTATACAGAACTTGTTACAATAATGAGGATATCAATATAATTAATTTTCCTGAGTAGGTATCAAATTTACAACCATCTCGTCAAGATTCACACGCCGCAACTGAGCCATGACGGTCTCAAGCATATTTTTTTAGCTTCACGTTATAGAAGAGTAGACTGCGGGAACTTGGGAACATAGTGTTAAGAAAATTGAGTGGCAGGTTTTAATGGAGCGTTTCCACACGTGAGCGAGGAAATTTAAAATCTATTTCCTGGAATAAGAATCGAATCTATAACCGGTCACGTTAACTGTCATATGAGAAGAATAAAGCTTCTGCGCCCACCACTGGCATTTACATAATTATTTATAAATAATTCTAAATATTTTATTTATGCGTAACAACGTTGCCAGTATTACAATTATAAGAATAGTATTGAGCCATCAAGGCCTCGCCCGCACATGGCGAAGTAGGCAGGGACCTTGGGAACCTAAAGTCTAAAAACATTTGTTCCATTACGATACTTCCGTTCCACACATTCTTGCCGTACTTGAAGTACTGGAGTGTTAAGTGCCGGAGCTAAACGCCGCCAACGCCAATCAACAGAATAGTTAAAACTATTCTAAAACAATAGTGATGCATAGCTGAAATCAGAAAATCTTTGTTCAATGCAAGGAAATCCGTTTCAAAGATTAAGAAGTCAGAGAACTCGCTTTCCGCTTTTATTTTGCTATCACGCTTAGGGTTGAAAAGTTTTTTATATGATTTATTTTTAATTTCACGCTATATTGACACGTCAAATTCGTAAATAAGGAACGGAAGTGCCTTGAAGGAAACAAAATGACTCAACTATAATCTATGTTCCCAGGTTTCTTTGGTCTGATCACAGTAGTGTAAGGTATATCGCTTACATGTGTGAAGTAAACTAACTTTCCAAAGGTCAAATTATTTATTTTTTTCAATATCTACTAAAATCTAATATCATTAGCTAAGTTACGTTCTGTTGGCATTGTGTTTTCAATGGCGGAACTCAACGCCGATTTTTCTCTAATAAGCAAATATATTAAACATTTAATACCTCAAGCGGGTCTCAAATCCAGAGCCTATCACGTTTAAACTCAACTAACTAATAAAAAAGCTAAAACTGACAAAAAAGTATGTGTTAAAAGTTTCCACATTTAATTCTATCAACGAACCACCAACCCTAGAGTGAGGACAATCAATCAGTGCCGTCCGTCTGTAAACGACGTCGCTGTGTAAGCGTTATTTTAACTTGTGTGATTTTGTTTTCAGTGTTTCCTCGAGATCCATTCATTATTGATGGCCTGTGTTCTTGTTGAAATGGAGCTTCTTTTTATGGAGCTTTTCGTTGTATCATGCACGTGGCGGCGTAGGGAGAGGGAACTTGGGAACCTAGTGATAAGTCACTTCCTTCCCATTAAGACATGAGGTATTACGACATTATTAGTTATATCCTGGCTATAGGAAATTACTCAACTTTACTCAGCTTCACGCTGTATTCCGCACATGGCAGGGTAGACAGAGGGAACTTGGGAACCTAGTGTTAAGACACTCCGTTTAACTTCCGTTGTCCACTTTCCGCCGAAATTGTGGCTTTGCGTGTTAAATAGCACCGCGTTTTGTCTTGTACCACAGCGAAGAAATGAAAAAAATAAATATTTAAATTGAAAATATTAAATATATCATTTCCTCGAGTGGGGATTGAACCCTCAACCTGTCGTTTACAGTCACACGCTTGTGCCGCTGCGCCACAACATGCCTCATATCTTAAACTTTACTCTGAATTTAGTGTTTTACGCAGGATAGAGTGTGAAAATTGAAAAAAATATATCTATAGCCACAAATTTCGATATAATATTATGTATAGGTACACAAACCACACCGCTAATTACTAAACAACTTCTGTAATATCATAGGAAACAATGTAGACAGAAATGTGATAACTTTAGCATTATTAACGGAATGCCTCGCGCTTACTATAATCTGTCACCCTATAATAAGTCATATTTGCTGTTTCAAAATGCCATATGTGAAATGGCTTATAAATGCGATGGTTATATACGTGAGGCCTGTCGCTGCGCAGCGGCACAAGCATGTGACTGTAACCGACAAGTTCTGGTTCGATCCCCAGTCGAGGAAATGAAATATTTAATATTTTCTATTTAAATATTTAATATTTCATTTTTTCGCTCTGGTAATAAGGAAAAGCGCGGCGTTGAGTTCCGCTACTCAACACGCAATGCCTCAAATTCGGCGGAAAGTGGCGAACGAATGTGGAACGGAGTGTGTTAACACTAGGTTCCCGGGTTCCCAATGCCCACCCTGCCTCGTACGGGATACAGGGTGAAGCTAAGAAAGAAAGAAAGTTATATACATAGTCATTCAACTTGGGCAGAGTGAACTAGTGTTAAGAAACGTTCCCCTCTTTCTACTGAATTTGAGGCATCTTGTGTTGTGTGGTAGAGCTTAACGCCGCACTTTTGAGAAACAATATTTATATTTCTTTTGTTCTAGAGAGGATCGAAGCTGTCGTTTATAGTTACGAACTTATGCCCCTGCGCCAAAAGTGGCCATTCAATTCTATTGAGGAAATTATTATTAATTATGTTGTCTCTAATTTTATCTCAGGTCTCAACTTATACATTTTCTAAAATATTTAAGGCAAAGCACATACTAATTTATTTTATCGTTCAGCAAAATATTCAAAATAACATAATTATATCTTAATAAAAAAAAGAATTATTAAATTAATGATTTAATGTTTTCATTTCATCGCTCCGGTACATGGCGAAACGCGGTGTTGAGTTCCGCCACTCAACACGCAATGCCTCAAATTCGGCGGAAAGTGGCGAACGAAAGTGCAACGAAGTGTCTTAACACTAGATTCCCAAGTTTCCTCTGCCTACTCTGCCATATGCGGGATACAGCGTGAAGCTGAGTAAAAAAATAAATACAAAAAAATATAGTTTTTTTCCGTATCTACAGAAATGAGAGTGTATACTCAATAAACTATCCATATTTACTTACTTCATAAAGCGGAAAGGGAAGTAGTACAAAATTTCCAAAATAATCAAAAGAAATTTTAAAGTATATTTCCGCAAGCAAATGATAACGGAGCATTTTTGGTGCAGTTAAGAGTACGTAGGTTATTATTATACATAATGAGCTAAGATCGTGCCTTATCACTGTCGCATCTGCAGCAAAAGAGGTCACTTTCAGAAATATTAGATTACATTGGGCCTATTATGTTATAAAATGCTATAAAAATTGATGAATTAACATATATATGTATTGCTAGCGACCCACCCGCGGCTTTGCTCGCGTTAATCACACTGTTTTTTTTAATAATTTCAATTTATTCTATGTTCTAACAAAATTATCATTTTAAACACGATATTTAAGACCCTGCCATGTGCCGAATACAGTGTACAAGGTAAAACGCGGCGTTGAGTTCTGCCACTCAACTGACAATTCCTCAAATTCAGCGGAAAGTGGGGAACGGAAGTGGAAATTTATACATTGAAAATTTAAGTTTAAGATTGCTACAAATTTTTTATTCATTTCTGAATAAATAAAAATTTCATAGTAATTAAATTAAATATTTTAAATTAACGTAACTTCGATATTCATTAAAATAAGAAAAGAAAATATAATTGTGAAAACACTAACAGTGGTAAGCGAATGAACAAGAAATATTCTCATTTCCCCGCTCTGGTAACGGGGAACAAATTGCTACAAATTCCGCGAAAAGTGAAGAAGGAAAGAGTCTCGATGGGAACGAAATATCTCTATTCTAGGTTCCTATGTTCCCTCTACCCACCCTGATATATATGAAGCTCAGAAAATCCTAATAATTACTTAAGTATTTATGTATAATCATAACATTTGTATCTAATAAATTAAATATTAACACAATCACGTGACAAAAATTGGAACTTCTGTCACCACAAAGAGCGTTTCCGCTTTCACACGTATTCCATTGCACTGTGAAAGTGTTAAAATATTAACGGTTTAATTATATATTTCGTAGTTAACGAACGTAGTTAACTGATTGGTTAATTTTAACCGCACGCGGTTAATTCTCACTTTAATTTTAAACTAGGTGTTAAATCGCTCTGTTAACACTATAAAGAGTTGAAAAGAATTAAATACAGTGATATAGATGCTAAAATTTCTAATAAATTTAGTAGTATTAATTCAGAATATTATATTTACTTACCAGCTTCACGCTTTATCCCGCACATGGCAGGGTGGTCAAAGGGAACTTGGAAACCTAGTGTTAAGACACTTCGTTCCTCTTTCGTTCACCACTTTCCGCCAAATTTGAGGCATTGTGTATTGAGTGGCGTACCTTAACGCCGCGTTTTGCCTTGTACGAGAGCGAAGAAATGAAAACATTAAATAGAAAATGTTAAATATTTCATTTCCTCGAGTGCGGACCGAACCCACAACCTATCGGTTACAGTCAGGACAATATTGTATTTTTTCAGCCCTAATAAATGTAGCAAGGTATTCAAAGAAAACAAAGTATTAAAATATTGTTTTCTTAAGATAAGTAGCGCAACTAAACGCCGCAATTTGTCTGTCATGTGTGTGTGCGGGGAAAGAAATACTCCAAATAAAAATAAAATTCAAAACCAGTGTTTACAGCGAGATAAGGCCCACTGCGTCACTATTGAAGTTATTATAGATTTTTTTTCTCGCATTTAGCAGGATAGGCAGGCAGGAAACCTAAGAAAGTAGTGTTAAGATATTCCGTTCTCATTAAATCCTTAAAACACTGTGTGTTAAGTGGCGAAACACAATAAAAATGGCGTTTTGATAGTAATTTTAATTTGGAAATTGCGATATAAAAAACTAAAGCAAAAAGTAATAGCAAAAAGTGTTTCCGGTGTTTACTCAACTGCAGTAAATCCCTAAAAGGGCGATATGTTTTTAGTAAGGTTTTTACAGTGATTTATTGCTTTTTTAGAGTGATACTAACTTTTTTCGGAAGTACACAAGAAATAATGAATGAGGTTGAATAAAAAATTGTTTATAAACAGTCACGCTCTTTGATAACCGTATGTCTAGGTTCGAGTCCCGCTACAAATTTGTATACGCTTTAAAAAATAAAATTCAATCGTTTGTTAAAAATAACTAAATATAACGATTCAGAAGTAGGATTTTTTATTTACTTAGAAATCGTTTAAACATTTGAACGTAGCGGGATTTGAACCCGCGCCTCTTAGAATCCGTCCAAGAGGCGCGGGCGTTGGACGAACTCAAAGAGGCGCGGGCTCAAATCTTGCTACTTTTATAAATAAGTATTTTTTACCATACAAATAATAAAAGAGGTCTTTTTCCCTTTTCATATAAGGAAAATAATATTTTAAAATATTTTTCCATACAAATATCACTATCACGTGTAAATCCTGAATGAAATGGCGCTATCGGTAATAATAATTGCTATCGGTAATTTGGTTTCATTGAAAAACCGTTCACAAGTCATTTTAATTGAATGATAAAATTAAAGTTTATAGCTTCATACTAATTACAATCTATTCAATCAATTTGCACGTTAAAACCATGAAGCACAGCGTATGTGCGCGTAACTTCGCGGGTTTACACTAGTTTACATTTTCCAATATTTTTTTTTCAGCTTCACGCTGTGTCCCGCACGAGGCAGGGTAGGCAGAGGGAACCCGGGAACTTAGTGTTAAGACACTCCGTTCTACTTCCGTTCCCCACTTTCCGCCGAATTTGAGGCATTGCTTGTTGAGTGATGGAACTTAACGTCGCGTTTTGCCTTGGTACCAGAGCGAAGGAATGAGATATTAAATATTTAAATTGAAAATATTAAATATTTCATTTTCCCGACTGGGGATCGAACCCAGAACCTGTCGGTTACAGTCAAACGCTTGTGCCGCTGCGCCACGACAGGCCTCCCTTTTCCAATATTATTGTAAAAACTATAAAAAAATATAACTTGTTTAAGATTTAAATAATGAAAAAGATATTTTTTTATGTTTTTACTATTTTAAAATGTTATTCCACACTTAGGAAAGAAAAATACTAAATTTAAGAAAGCATAAAAATTTGAACGAAGCAAGATTTGAACCCGCGCGCCTCTCAAAGGAGGTTTCAAATTTCTATACGTTTTTAAATTTACTAAAGTTTCTTTTTTGTGGCGTTGGGAACCTAACCTCCATTTCATTACAGTTTTCGTTATCGCTGAAATCTGAAGGCATTCGAGATGAATGGAGGAACTAAGTACCGTTTCCTGAGAGAGGAAAATAAATAATAAATATTTCATTTCCTCGATACAGCGTGAAGCTCAATATATATATATGTATATATATATATATATATATATATATATATATATATATATATATATATATATATATATATATATATATATATATATATATATATATATATATATATATATATATATATATATATAATATATATATATATATATTATATATATATATATATATATATATATATATATATATAATATATATATATATATATATATATATATATATATATATATATATATATATATATATATATATATATATATATATATATATATATAATTAAGTCTAGGTATACGTAATATAAAAATATATATGTGACAAGAAAAAATATTTTAATACAAAAGGTACGGACCCAAAGCCCATAGAAGTAAAAAAAACTTATAAAAAAATATAAAAATAGCAGCAACCAGACACAAAAACAAAAAAAAACATCACATCTCTTTATCAAAACCAAGAAAAACACAAACAAATTACTAACAAACACACTTGTCCGGGAATCCCGGAGTCTCGACATCCCGGAATCCCGGAACACCGACATCCCGGACGGGATAATCCGGGATGCGGACAGGTTAATCCCCCGTCCCACCGACGAAAATCCAACCCTTGTCTATTATATAGAATTTATTACACCTATTAAAGATTGTTAAGGTTTTTCTTTTGTCGGTGGAGGAGATTCAAATAGGATATACGTAGTAGTAGGATTTATATTACTTGTTAGAAAATTTCCTTTATTTGTCTATCGTTATCGAATATTATATATAAACATATAGAAAAGGCCTGTCACCACCGTCTGACTGTGTGCCACAGATTGTGGGTTTGATCTCCACTCGAGTGAAATATTTGATAATTTCATTTCTTCGCATTGGTAACAAGGTACGTGTCACAAGATTGTGGTACAACATAGGTGGTACAAAGACACAAGATTCCCCAGTTTACTCTGAAGCTGATGAAAAAAATATTTTAAGAAAAAGTATGAGAACACTCGAGACCGTAACGTTTGTCACTCTTTGCACTCAGCACTTCATCTTATAGTTTAAGGCGATATAAATATATGGAATAAAGCGTAAAGATAACAAAAATCATTATAAATTTAGGCCGAAAATAAAAAAAAAAATTTTTTAGCTTTACGCTGTATCCCGCACTAGGCAGGGTAGGCATAGGGAACTCGGGAACCTAGTGTAAAGACACTCCGTTCCACTTCCGTTCCCCACTTTTAAAGCAAATTAATGTATCTTTTAAATTACAACAAATATGTAAAACGATTGTCCAAGAAAGCTAATCATTTCTTACTCAGCTACAGGCTTTATCACGCAAACGGCAGGGTAGGCAGAGGGAACTTGGAAACCTAGTGTTAAGACATTCCGTTACACTTCCGTTCCTCACTTTCCGCCGAATTTGAGGCCTTGCGTGTTGAGTGGTGGAATTAAACGCCGCGCTTTTGCCTTGTATCAGAGCGAAGAAATGAAAACATTAAATATTTAATTTTAAATTAGTAAATATTTCATTTTTTCAAGTAGGGATCGAACCCACAACCTGTCGTTTAACAGTCACACACTTGTGCCCCTGAGCCATGACTGACCTCAAATTATTATTTAAAAAAACTATATTATTTCTTGGCTTTTAATACAAAGATAACGGCAATACAATGAAAAGTCAAAGATCAAATCAATTTGATAAGGCCACGATATCGAATTGTAACACGACGATCCGCTATTACCGCGTTAACTGGGACAATTATCGGTAGCTGGCGATTAAACCGTGATTAACGCTGTGGTACCGGTGCCATTGATTCGTAAAGCCTGTGGCACACTTGGTTCAGCTAGATTAAGTATTTTGTGTTGAGATAGTGTTGTATCACTACGTAGTTTTGTATTCACTGATAACTTGGAAACCTAGTGTTAACATATTCCATTGCACTTCCGTTTCCCACTTTCTGCCGAATTTGTGGCATTGTGTGTTTGACGGATATGAACGCCGTGCTTTGCCTTATAATGAGAGCCAAGAAATGAAAACACCAAATATTTCAATTGAAAATATTAAATATTCCAATGCCTCGAGTGGGGATCGAACCCACAACCTTTCACGTTTAAAGTCACTGGCTTATGCCTAATAGTATTTTTAATATACATAAAACATTGAAAAGCATTCGGTTGTTAATTGATTGTTAACCATTCCATTCATACATATTTGTTATAAAGTAAATATCAATTGGGACAAACCACCAAATTATTTATATTACGATAACTCTTTAAATGTTTTTGTTTACTTTCTACCTTCACGCTGTTTCCCGCACATGACAGGGTGGGGAACTTGGGAACCTATTTTTAAGACACTTTGTTCCGTTCCCGATTTTCCTCTAAACTTGAGGTATAGAGTGGCGAAAATTTACCTTGTTACCGCAGCCAGGAAATGAAAATATTTAATTAAAATTTCATTTTCTTCAGTAGCAATCAAACCGACAACCTATCACGTTTACAGTGACGCGCTTTTGTGCCACGACAGACTACTTGAATGGAAAATTGTTTATATAGAATTTACTTTAGATTAAAACTTTATTTACATAACGCAATCTGCGCTAACCTAAAGCGTAGAATAATTATTGTTTTTTCTTCTTCACGTTGTATCACTTGGCAGGGTGGGAACACAGAGACTTGGCAATCTAGTGTTAAGACACTACGTTTCCCACTTTTCTAAGGAATTAAATATCTAGAAATAGTTATGTCTAATTATAAGTCGAATTTGAATTTGAGGCCTGTAGTGGCGCAGCGGCACAAGCGTGTGACTGTAACCGACAGATTCTGGGTTCAATCTCCAGTCGAAGAAATGAAATATTTAATATTTTCAATTTAAATATTTAATGTTTCATTTCTTCGCTCTGCTAATAAGGTAAAGCGCGGCGTTGAATTCCGCCACTCAACACGCAACACCTCTAATTCGGCGGAAAGTGGGGAACGGAAGAGGAACGGAGTGTCTGAACACTAGGTTCTCGGGTTTCCTCTGCCTACCCTACCTCGTGCGGGATTCAGCGTGAAGCTGAAAAAAAAAGCCGAATTCAAAAAGCTTTGAACCACATGTCTGTAGCGTTTGCTTAAAATATATAAAAAAGGGTCGCTAATCATATGTATGTAGAAACTACATTTGAAAGCTGCCAACCTATATATAACTCGTCAACAGTTATGGAGGGCTTCAATTCAATTCCACTGAGAATTCGTATTACAAAGAATTTTTGGTATATAACCAAGAATTTCGTTCATGTGGTAGCGGATTCAATCACAAAACACTATGTAGAGGCACGAACACCTTATATGAAATACTAGATTGCATTTTGAGCTTTATTTATAAGTGTCTTAGGTCTAAGCTGAAAGAAATGGGCCTGTAAAAGCTTTTAAGTGCCAATTTTGTATTGTAATATCAACTTTATAGAGTACATAATAGAGGCCAATTTAGAATACAGATTGTACAGCAGTAGGCTTTTATATAAACATATGAGTTTTGTTTAATATTCACACTGGTTAGTTGATATTTATCTTACAAAGTAGTGTGAAATAAATAATATGTATGCCTTTCATTCTATAACATTGGTTGCTGGTTCAATATGTTGGTTTTTTGACTAATATTAAGAGAAAATGCCTGTTGTGGTGCAGGCCAACAAGCGTGGAAAAGTAAACGCGACTGGTTGTCAGTTCGATTCTTATTATTGATAATTCCACAGAGCTTTTGAGAGACTAGCTCTGATAACAAGACTAAAAACGGCATTTAGTTCCGTCATTTCAAACCCACTGTTTCAATAATTAGACGCACAATGGAGGACGGAGAGTTATGAGTAACAAACATCTATAAATATAATATTTTTTCAGCTTCACGCTATATTGCCGTAAACTGGGCATATGCGTGGGATTGTAACTGAGACAGGTTGTGGGTTTGATTCTCACTCGAAGAAATTAAATATTTTAAAATTTTAAATGAAGTATTAAATATGTTCAAATGAACGTAGATTCGTTCTGTAACAGTAATAAGACAAAGCGCGGCGTTGTGTTCCACTCAATACGCAATGTCTCAAGTTCAGCGGGTATTCGAGAATGGAACGGAGTGTCTTAACACGAGATTTCCAAAATCCCTCTGCCTACCGTAGGGTAGGGTACACGTCCGGGATACAGCGCAAAACTATAAAAAGTTGTCAATCAATATAAAGCATTATATATATATATATATATATATATATATATATATATATATATATATATATATATATATATATATATATATATATATATATATATATATATATATATATATATATATATATATATATATATATATATATATATATATATATATATATATATATATATATATATATATATAGATATATATATATATATATATATATATATATATATATATATATATATATATATACATACATACATATATATATATATATATATATATATATATATATATATATATATATATATATATATATATACATATATATATATATATATATATATATATATATATATATATATATATATATATATATATATATATATATATATATATATAATATTAATTATTAATATATATTATATTAAGTCAACAATTATTTGATTGTGTAATTCATATATATATATATATAAAATATAAAATATTAAGTCTACAATTATTTAATCGAATAATTCAAGCAGGCGGATCCACGAACGGGCCGCTGTTACCTGAATATATTTATTGTTATTCACCAAATAAAGAGTACTAGATTTTCCCAAAACTATTTGCCTAATTTCGGTAAGTACTACGAAGCTATATGAATTTAATTAATTTATACAACGAAAACATGTACAGCGCGTGACAAGGTATTACAGATGGTGTAAATTAGAAGCGATTGGAATTTTAAATTGTATGCGACCTAAGATAGTATTACAGTTTTTATATTAAAAAACAAGTTAACTGTAAAAACATTACATGAAGCTGGATGTGAAATTATAACTATCGTTTACAATCAAAGATCAGCTTCACGCTGTATCCCGCACATGATAGGGTAGGCAGAGGGAACTTAGTGTTAAGACACTCCGTTCCACTTCCGTTCACCACTATATACCACTAAAAATTAGTAACGCTTAAATTTAGTAATGCTCTATCCTGCACACGGCAAGGTTGGCACCGGGAACATGGGAACCTAGTTTGAAACACTCCTTTCCGTTATCCACTTTTCACTGAATTTGAGACATTGCGTATTGAGTGGCAGAATTCAACGCCGCACTTTGCCATGTTACCAGAGAGAAGATATATAAATATTATTTTTTCATTAGAAAATATTAAATATTTCACTTCCTCGAAAGAGGATCGAACCTCCAACCTGTGACTCCAAATAATGGAAAATAATTTAAAAATACTGCAATTTCTTCTCTATCGCACCATCATAGAAACAACTGAGCCTATAATAATAATAGACAACGTGAACACTCGCACGGTGTGATAACTCTTGTTCGCATTAACTCCAGGCGTAAACATTTGTTAGCATTATACAGAATTATAAGGTGTTTGTTTCCAAGTTAACTACATAGGTTTGATGAGCCTGTTCATACAATGTGCGTATTTTAATATGCGTGTAAATTAATTGACATTGAACTTACTTAGTTTCACACTGTTTCCCGCATATGCCAGGGTAAGCAGAGGGAACCTGGGAACCTAGTGTCAAGGTTTTAGCCGGCAACACCTCTGTGGCTCCTCTGGTGCTACACGGGGCCGTGGGCGACGGTGATCACTTACCATCAGGTGAACCGTACACTCGTTTGCCGTGTCTTCTCCATAAAAAAAAGGAAAGGTATTTCGTTTCATTCCTCACTCTCCGCCACTCAACAATCAATGCAATTTCGGCAGAAAGTGGGGCATAGAATGGAGAATTTAAACACTAGGTTCCCAAGTGACCCCTGCCATGTGCGGAGATATGTCTAAGTGAAGCTATAAAAAAACTTACTTAACACGAAGATGTTTTCAAAATTAAAAACCGTACCTGGAAGAAAAAATAATATATTAATATAAATGATAACAAATGATAATATCACAGCGTGAATTACAATATTTTGTTAACGTTTATTAAGGTGGATGATAAATGGGCAATATCGTAAATAAGGTTCCTTTCAGCCTTATTTTTTATATTTTAACAATGGAAGCATTTAATAATAGACTACATTATGCTGAGGTCTATGTTCGGCTCTAAACACGGTTGTGGGTTCGATGCCTACTGGAGAAAATGAAATACTTAAGACTATCATTTTATTGGTCTGGTTACATGGTAAAGCGCGGCGTTGAGTTCCGCCACTTAAAAGGTAATGTCGGAAGTGTTTAATGAAAATGAAACGTCTTAACGTTAGGTTCCCAGGTTCCATCTGCTTATCCTACTGTTTTAAATTAAAAAAAATGTGCATTCCGTTTGTTTTTTTACTCTTACTCAGCTTCACGCTGGCTGGGTAAGCAGAGGGAACTTGGGAACCTAATGTTAAGATACTCCGTTCCACTTCCGTTCCCCACTTTCCGCCGAATTTGAGGCATTGCGTGTTGAATGGCGGAACTCAAAGCCGCGCTTTGCCTTTATACCAGAGCGAAGAAATGAAAACGTTAAATATTTAATTTAAATTGAAAATATAACATATTTCATTTCCTCGATTGGGGATCGAACCCACAACCTATCGTTTACAGTCACCCGTTTGTGCCGCTGCGTCACGACACACTTTGTTTTCTTTTGTTTATATTTTAATTTTGTACGATAACAGTCGCGTTCGTTTACAATCAGCCTTTCCACAGGTCCACAGTAGCCTCGACAATCAAGCATTATAATAAAATCTAACATAAAACTAAAAATATTACTTCAAATGATATATGTTTTTCTTGGATTTTCGCGATTATTGACGACTTCAAATTTTAGTATTATACGTTTTCGGGAACACTTTGCTGTAGTCCGTTATGGGCCATCTACTTGTCAATATATTATTTTTATTTAATACCTATGTGATATAGCTACATGCTTTATGAAAAAGGGTTGACAGGGGGCACTTGGGAACCTAGTGTCACAGTCTCTTACGTCCCCATTAAAAGACTTCCGTTTTTCAATTTCCAACGTATTTGAGAAGTTACGTATTGAGTGTAGAAACTCATCGATTTGCCTCGTTACCAAAGCGAAGGAAATAATAATATTAGATATTTCATTTCCTCGAACGGGAATCGAACTTACACTTTTCATGTATTTTGACAAATAATCGCAATAATCACCATCTTAATATATCGCAAAGCAACCGAGCAGTGTCCACGCGACGCTAATTCGACGTGGGATGGACGTCGCCGCTTGAATGCAATAATGTTCAGTAATTCAGTAATTTACATTTCAGGTACGACCGCATGTTAACTGATTAGATTCTGATAATAAACTGGTTATAATATCTAGCTTCACGCTCTATCCCGCACATGGGAAGCTAGGAACCTAATTTTGAGACACTCCGTTCCGTTCCCCACTTTCCGCCCGATGCGGTATAATAAATAATTTTAATAATAATTTTTGTTTTCAGCTTTACGCTGTATCCCGCATGAGGCAGCGTAGGCAGAGGGAACCCGGGAACCTAGTGTTAAGCCACTCCGTTCGCCACTTTCCGCCGAATTTCAGGCATTGCGTGTTGAGTGGCGGAACTTAACGCCGCGCTTTTGCCTTATTACCAGTGCGAAGAAATTACAACATTAAATATTTAAATTGAAAATATTAAATATTTCATTTCCTCGACCGGGGATCGAACCCAGAACCTGTCAGGTACAGTCACACGCTTGTGCCGCTGCGCCACGACAGGCCTCTGATATATAATATCAGAGGCCTGTCGTGTAATTAATAATATTGAATACACCCTCCGGGATTAAAATTAATATGTTAGTCCCTTATTGATATAACTCTGTTAATATAACTAAGTGATAATTTAAATTTAAAGATATTACTCAATTTGAGAAAATAAACTGAAAGACACAAGAAAATGTATTAACTTTTAAAACTTATAAAATTTTGATCCGTAATTTAATAGAAAAAAACCTTTAAAAGGTACACAAATAATCTATTCTGAATTTTAGGAACTATAAAGGCGACAATAGGCGATGATATATGGAATATTTTCATTTCTTGACACTGGTAGCAAGGTAAAGTTGCGTAACGTTACAACACGCAATGCCTCAATTCTACGATATGTAGGGAACGGCAGTGTTCCAATGGGAACAAAGTGATTTAACACTGGATTCCCGGCTACAAACATTATAGCTATAAAGAATTCAGTGTTGAACAGTGCATTTTACATTATACTCTATCTCTCTGCTTCACGTTGTATCCCGCATATGGCAGAAGCAGATATTGATAGGCAGAGGGAACTTGGGAACCTAGTGTTAAGACACTCCGTTCCACTTCCGTTCCACTTCCGTTCCACACTTTTTTAAACTATCTACATAAAAAACCACCTAAATTTTTGATAAAAATCCACCCAAAAACGGACAAAGACGTATAAACGGAATAGCTCAATAAATAAGACATCCCGGGATTACATCACTAATCCCACGACCAGATCGCGGGACGGCATAATCTCAGTGATTAACAACGTCGGGCCTAGGGGAATCTAATAAGCATCGCGAAATCATTTGCGGGATTGCGAGGGGGCGTTAATTTTTGTAATTGCCTCAGAAGATATTAGTTTAGTTGGAATGATTTCGGTGTCTTTCATTACTTCCGCTGGTCCCGCGGGATGTGGGCTACTTTTGCGTTTTTACGTGTCACTTCACTATTCGTGTATGTATGTAACGTGTGATGATGGATGGATTTGTACGTTGGTTACTTTTTTTTGTTTCAAAGGTTTTTTTTTTTCATTTACGCTTTTAATTTTAGTATCTTTATATTATAAGGCACCAAGATCAGAATGTGAATTAAAAAGTTTTAAGTTTCGCCAATTCTTGATAATTTAAAATTAACGTAAATTAACCCTTTTAAAATGTTAAAATTAATGTAAATTTTGTAAAGGGATGGAACAACAATAATAAATTCTAGTAGCGTGGATTCAAATTCCCCAACTTTTTTTTTTTTGCGTTTTCTAAAAAAATAATTGAGGCCTGTCGTGGCGCAGCGGCACAAGCGTGTGAGCGTGGTTCGATCCCCAGTCGAGGATCTGACTTTGAGTTCCGCCACTCAATACGCATTGCCTTAAATTCGGTGAAAAGTGGAGAACGCAAGAGAAACGGAGTGTCCTAATACTTGGTTTCCATGTTCCTTCTGCCTACCCTGCCGTGTGCGGAATACAGCGTGAAGCTGAGTAGAGTAGAGTAAAAAAAAAATAAGAATCAAGATCCCATCGAAAATATCCTCCAAAATTCAACCTAGTCTCTATGTGGCTGTTCGTTTCTCTATAAATAATAATAAAATCTCTAAGTAGAGACAAGTCAAGTCTGTGGTTCCTTACTGTTATTAATTTGGTGGAATTTTAATATATGCTTTTATTAATTTGGTGGAATTTTAATTTACAGACTGTTGAACATATTTTTAGCTTAATTATATTTTCATATATACAAGTCAACGTCCAAGTCACAATTAAAGTATATTAATAAAAAAAATAGTAGGATTAGCTTGGCTTGGCTTTATCTAGATATTTCATAACTTTTTAAGAAAATCAAACAGCTTTATGGACTTGGCTAGTTTTTGACAGTTTTTTTTTCAACTGGTTCTTACAATTTCTCATTCGCTAGGTCACTATGTATTTTAGATCTTCGATATTTCTGGTGCGTGAAAACTCTTCAGATTTTCGTTTCTTATACATATGTACATCAATAAACCAAATTAAAGACTACATTTTCATAGTTTACAGGAGCTCCTATGGTTTTTAGTCAGATATTCAAGAAGTTTAATTTTTGCAAATTAAAACACCACAACGCTGAATTAATCTTGCAAAGACAACATATAGATTTCTATAACAACTCCGCTGGGGTCACCGAAGTTACCAGGTACATTGATCTTTGATGTTCCTACATTTAATAATTTTACCCTTATGTGCGTATAAATCCTACTCCTGAATCTGATTTTCAGTTCGATTTCTATGATCGGTGAGTGAGTGAATGAAACACCAATTGCAAAACTTTGGTATCTTATAACTTTAGGTCTATTTCTTCTCAAATAAGAAGGTAAGCCAGTGCTTTGCTCCGCGTTCGACTTGGCGGGGGCACTGCCGTACTCCCAGATAGCGAGGTAAAACACCCACGTACATTATACACTTGCCACTCAAACCTAGTTCATTGATCTCCACTGAAATTCATAAGCTAATCCACACACTGTCATATTCATCATTCACACACGACAATGATTAATTACTTTTAATATTACGAGCGATATTGAGCTTTCCAGCTCACTTATAAAGCACTTGGTTATTAACTTATATTATATGTTGATATCGACTCTATTCTTTATCTGCTAGAATGGTTGGTATTTTGGTTAAGTGTGAAAATAGGAATTATGCAATTTTTATGTGAAAATTGTAGAGAAATTCTTGATTTTATAAGTTTTTTTCTGGAAAACGTATGATGGAATACGCTGTATCCTTTTTAGCCGTGTGATCCCGGCTTAGAATAGGATCACCCTGGTACTGATGGTGTCGTATGAGGCGACTAAAATGCGTGTGGTAGAGTCACGTTGCCAGCAATGGCAACACGCATGGGCAGACTCGACCGGATTGTTACCACCCCTGGCATTTAAAACCGGCGTTAAGCAGTGGCTTTGGCCACTGCGTTTCGCATAAGGTAATACCGGGCCCCGGTGCCCATCCACTTTAAAAGACGGCAGCGCTCCTGTAGCTCCTCTGGAGTTACTCGGGGCCGTGGGCGATGGTGATTACTTACCATCAGGTGACCCGTACGCTCGTTTGCTGTCTCTTCCATAAAAAAAAAATCCTGCACAAAGCAGTGTAGGCAAAGGGGAGCTGAGGATCCATTATGACCCGCTCCCCAATTTCCGCTGAATTTTGAAGAGGAAATGAAATATTTGACATTTTCATTCTGGTAACGAGGTAAAGCACGATGATTTCCGCCACTAATCACACAATGCCTCCAAAGTTTTGCGAAAAATGGAAAACGGAAGTGTTTTATTGGGAATGGAGTGTCTTAACACTAGTTCAATATGTTCCCTTTGCCAATCTTGCAATGTGAGGGATAAATTATAATCGATTATTATTCGGTTATGTTTATAATCGATTAGGATTATTAGATCCACTCGAGAAACAATCTCACAACCTGCCGCGTTAACTGACAACCATTTGTGACTGTAAACGCTGCATAAAGCCCTTATTAGCAATATTTGTATAATTTAAACATATAACCATCCTTATGTCATAAATATATAAGAACTGTGCCACGGGGGCGTATTTTAGACCAATATTCCATACATACACTAAAAATTCAATATCAAGAAACATATTATAATAAATAACGTTTCTATATAAAAATTTCGAACCGACGTTTACACCTGCGCCATTTTATGTCACATGTTGTTACCAACTTTTGTTAGCGCCTCTGAAGGTAAATTTTTACACAAAGCTTGTGATAAAGAATGATTATCTCTGGAGAGAGGATTCTATTTATTTTATAACTTTGGTATATTTTAAAGTAATATTCATTGAAACTAATTTATAATTTCATATACTTAATTTAAGTCAAGATTGCATTTAATTTTAAAATTGTGGTGGTTTGTGTGAATTAAAAAAAATAGCTCATAAAAATAAAAAAGTTCATTAAAATTCTCGAGTTGCGTCAAAACTTTTACTTAATCTATAAATAAGTTGAAAAATATTTATATATTTACAATTAGCCAAATGATAGTCTTGGCAATTGATACCTTTTAAGAATAAAAAAATCATCGAGTGGCAGAAATTTGTAAATGTTTTGTCTATATTACTACTGCATATTATCCAAGAAACGCGAATTATTATACCTTTATAAATATCATAAATGAAATAAGAGCCAAGTTAAATGTTAAATAATGCGTCATTCTCGACTTAACTGACACAATAATAAAGGCATGAAATGTTTAAAACAAACAAACAGTTTGTGTAACTTTTTAACTTGGCTGGACACGCTGTCGCGTATGTTTATTAATAATTTATATTAAATATATTAATTCTATTATTATTTTATTTTATGACCTTCACGAAAATTAATCAATCTGTATCTGTATACAGAAGTTTCAAAAAAAAACAAAACAAACCTCAATCCCATAGAAAGATATAGTCAATTTCCCTTTACGAAAATTAATCACTCTGTATCAGTATACAGGAGCTTCAAAAACAAAACGCAGATCTCATTCCCATAGAAAGTTAATTTTAACCTAACTGTCCAGCTTGTGTAACGGTGCATCTCCAAGGTATAATAAATGTAGCATTTTTAATGTACTCCCATAGCTCCTTTTACGTTGAGCGAACATTCCATAGAGTATATTGTGTCAGATAGCTTATCCGTATATGGTAACACTGGCAGTTACTGTATTTTGAATTATAACCATTTTAAATACAATATATTTTACTTTGGCTTATAATTTGTATTACTTTTTGTGAAACAAATATAAGAGAATCTCGCGGTTGTAGGTTCAGTTGTTTTTGAAGTATGTTTTTTTTTACATTTCTTTAGTTTGGTAAAGAAACAAAGCGCGGCGTTGAGCTCTGCCACTTGACATACTGTATTAAAATTTTAATAATTGAACGGAGTATTCTAATATTACTTTCAATTATAAACTGTTCTATATACAACAAATATTATAACCGTAAAAATATTAATATATAACAACACGATCATTGTAGGGTAAAATAAAAAAAAAACACATTCATTTTACCACCTCAAAGGTATTACATTATTTTATAGTTATTTAAAGTAATTATATATATAGAATTTTTCGGGTTTCATTTTAAAAATGAAAAAAATCCAATTTAAATTACGAGATATCTAAACTATCTTATTTACTCAGGCGAAGAAAACATGTTATGAATGAATTTGAAGCCGGAAAGTGTTCAGCGAAGGGTATCTAATGATGAGATGTTTTTGGTGATATCATTTTGTTAATAGACACTATTTAAGTTACTTTCTATCAAATCTAACTTTATAGGTCTATTGTAATAGTTAACTATATTTATTCCCAAATGAAAACATATTGAATATTTTCAAATTATATATTTAATGTTTTTATTTCTTCGCTCCGGTAACATGGCAAAACGCGGCATTGAGTTCCGCCACTCAACTCTAAATCGGCAGAAAGTGTGGAACGGAAGTGGAACGGAGTGTCTTAACACTGAGTTTCCTCTGCCTACTCTGCCATGTGCGGGATACAGCGTGAAGCTGAGTGAGTGAGTAAGTTACACGTAAACATAGACAACAAACGCAATATTAGCGTAAAAACAAATAATCTCCCAAACTCATATGTCAGGATGTTATCATTCAGTCGACATCTTGACAAATTACACGTTTCCCCGCATTAATCTACGTCCGTTGTCTATGATAATAACCGTTTAACAAGAATCTTGATACGTTTTGGTGATTATTTGCCGTGTAAAGGATCTGTTTATATATATGTATATGTATATGTATATGTATATGTATATGTATATGTATATGTATATGTATATGTATATGTATATGTATATGTATATGTATATGTATATGTATATGTATATGTATATGTATATGTATATGTATATGTATATGTATATGTATATGTATATGTATATGTATATGTATATGTATATGTATATGTATATGTATATGTATATGTATATGTATATGTATACGTATACGTATACGTATACGTATACGTATACGTATATGTATATGTATATGTATATGTATATGTATATGTATATGTATATGTATATGTATAATAGTCGCTTGTAACTTTGTTTATGTGTATTTATAGCCGTAAAATGAACATGCCCTTTTGAAAATATATAGTCCCGTTTACTGGTAGACATTTCTAGGAATTCTCTTTTAAGTGCTTTTCTACACGTCCTAACAAATTTCAAATTCGTCAGTCGTTGGGCATTAAATATATTTGCGACAATGTTTCAAAGTTCTATTAAATATTTTTTTAAAGCTTCACGTTGTATCCTAAAAATACGGGGGTGGGGTGATAATGATAGGCTAAGGGAAACTGGGAACCTCTAGTCCCCTTAAGGCACTTTTGTTCCCCTCTTTGACTGAATTCTCAAGATGTTGACTGACGGAGCTTAACACTGCGCAATCCCTCGTTATGAAAACGTGGCAATAGAAATATTAAACATTACATTTCCTTGATTGGGCACACTCGTAACCATCACATTTGCAACTCTACTCTACTCTACTCAGCTTCACGTTGAATCGCGCACACGATTCAGAAGGAACTTGGAAATCGCGCAGAAGGAACTTGAGAACCTAGTGTTAGACAGTTCGTTCTAATTCCATTTCCCACTTTCTGCCGAATTTGATCCATTGCGTGTTAAGTGGTGGAATTCAACGCCGCGCTTTACCTTGTAACGAGAGCGAAGAAATGAAAACATTATGTATTCAATTTGAAAATATTAAATATTTAATTTCGTCGAGTGGGGATCGAACCCACAACCTGTTGTTTACAATCACACACTTGTGCCGCTGCGCCGCGACAGGCCTCAATCACATTTACAATCCCACGCTAAAAACTATAAAAACCTAAATAATATATTAACATAAAACATTCCCTATCCAAAGCCATCGATCGCATTCCACGAGTTCCGATCCAACCGCAGACAGTTCAGGAAGTGAATACGCATACCGCCGCCGCTCTACGAGTATATCCTGTTTGCGTAACGCCGGGTGTGAAATATGGTGAAATTATCAAATTACTGTTTAACTTTTATTATATTTAACTGTTCAATCACATTGACAGGCGGAGTTTAGCACAGAGGTTTTCCAAAGTGACAGGAGAAGACGATAAACAGACTCTATTAATACAATTTGTGGCGTTGAGTTACGCCAATCAACACGCAGTTTCCTATAAGAATTCGTAGAAATAAAATAAATCATGAAACGCGGAGAACCTAAGTGTATTGTCACTAGTTTCCAAGTTCTCTCTGCCTACTCTACTATAATATTATTTAAATAAAAAAGATCCGCTCAAAGTTGTGTGAACATAACAGAGTCCCAACACTCTCCACTAAATTCTAAGACATTGATGATTGAAAGTAATAATATTTTTCTATGAATAAATATAAGCTATTGTAATCTCTATACAGACAGTCAAAATCACAAACTGATTGTCATCACATTTATGCACAAAAACAAACAAACATGCATATACCTATAGCTACATATAAATATAGTAGCGCAATAACGCTCGACGAGACCGGGGCAGAGCCTGAAATATGTCCCTCATATATTAGCAGATATACCATGGACTGTGCCGAATACATCCACACTTGCATACTTGTGCTCCTCTAAGACATAGTACATACTATGTAGCTTTGAAATATTATTGTTTTATTAAAAAAAAAACTAGGGAATAATCACTCCGCTTTCCAATTTTACCATTAAACACTACTATTTTACCATAAAATACACGAGGCATCGTGTGTTTTATGGTAAAATATAAAAAAATAAAATGAAAATTCAATTAACTTTTAAGCCCATAGTCGTTAAGGTCAATTAAAGTTTGCCTTCCAGAATTCCTTCCTTCAAAGAAAGTTCTGAAAGCTCACAAGGGCAAGTGTGACAACCTCCGATACACACTCTCGTTATTCTTGCTGAGTTAAAGCGTGAAGCTATATATATATATATATATATATATATATTATATATATATATATATATATATATATATATATATAGATATATATATATATATATATATATATATATATTATATATATATATATATATATATATATATATATATATATATATAATATATAGATATATATATATATATATATATATATATATATATATATATATATATATATATATATATATATATAATATATATATATATATATATATATTATATATATATATATATATATATATATATATATATATATATATATATAGATATATATATATATATATATATATATATATATATATATATATATATATATATATATATATATATATATATATATATCATATATATATCATTAAGTATCTTAACATTAGGTTCCCAACGTCCCCCTGCCATGTACATTATACAACTTAAAGCTGACATTTCACTCTTTTATAATTCTATTGATTCACTTCTTAACCGAAAAGATTCAAACTAATAACCTTCACATATAACAAACAGTGTTAATTAAATACCAACTGTACCACAAAGCCCAATTGATATTAGAATTCTCATACTAAATTCGCTAGTAAATGTAACGTCCGTCGTATATTCACTAATTTTATGTCCCAATATCTAGTTTAGTAAATCTTTACCTTATAAGGAAGACAATTAGTATCTAGAGCGCACGTGCTGTGTTTATGTACCATGTTTGGTAAGATGGAAAGATTAGGGCCCTTGGCCATGAGTAAGAACCAATTTTATCTAATACATACAAAATATTAGGTAGGTTTTGGTATTGAGGCTGTCGTGGTGCAGAGGCTCAAGCGTGTGTCTGTAATCGACAGGTTCTGGGTTCGATTCCCAGTCGAGGAAATGAAATATTTAATATTTTCAATTTAAATATTTAATGTTTCGTTTCATCGCTCTGGTAATAAGGCAAAGCGCGGCGTTGAGTTCCGCCACTCAACACGTAATGCCTCAAATTCGGCGGAAAATGGCGAACGGAAGTGGAACGGAGTGTCTTAACACTACACCAACACCGGGTTCCCTCTGCCTACCCTGCCTCGTGCGGGATACAGCGTGAAGCTTAAAAAAATGCAATGTAATAGTGAACCGAGACTTACTGTTTTAAAAACACGTAACGTGATCTTGTATTTTGTATCTTTGATTAGTATTACTTATATGTATTATGAGATGATTGTAAATGCGAAATGAAAATTAAACAAAAACCGGCCAAGTGCGAGTCCATTGTCTATAAAAATAGTAAAAAATCGTGTCTGCTTAATGGAAACCCCCCTTAAATATATTGCGCTTTTATAGTCGGAACAGAACTACACCATCGGGAAATATTTTAACTGTTTTTTTATACAGTCTAATGAGATACAAACGGATACACAGCGAAGTTTTAACATTAATCAAGGTTCCCTTTTATCCTTTGGGTAAGGAACCTCAAATGGTTGTGAATTTTTACGTGGGAACCTATTTAGTAAATGGTTAACCACGTGTCAAAAGTTTACGTGAGGTAAGAACTGCTCACACTGCTTTTCAGCTGAACGCTTAGAACACCAAATTTAGACAGAACTGGTAGGTACCAAAACACCAAAAGTCAATTCTACTATCGCCTAAATATATGAAGTCGTAAACTAAAGATACGTTTTATTACACTTTCAATCTCTTTGACGGCCCTTTTATTACCAGCTCTATCGAAAGTTCGCTTTTATGTTATAAGCTTAAGTAGAATTTAAGTTGTAACTTGTGTACTTGTTCTTGATATCCTCAACAGATATGGCGAGGGAACGACCGATCAATTTTAAATGACCTGTGATCACGGATAGCTGAAGTCTTTATAAGGTCGGCTTGAAATATTTTTATTTCTTCGTCACACAATGCCTCTAGAATTCCATAAAAAGCGTGGAACGGAAGTACATCAATGTCTTAAGCTATGTGAGAGATACACGCGTTTAAAAAATTAAATGAACTTTAGAAGATTTGAAAAAGTAATTAGAAAAATATTTGTATCTTTTTTCGTATTTAAAATGCTGACTATGAATTAGCCATACATAATTGTGGATGAACTTCCCTTATGTTCTCAAAAGAAGAATATTATAAGAAATTCAAACCAAAATAGTCTCATTATAATTTTATTACTAACGTAAATTGGCCTTTAAGTACAATAAAAAAAACGATTGTGGCGCATTGGAACAGCGTTTGACTGCAAAACGGTAACTATCGCTTCATTTCCCAGTCGGGGGAATAAATAATCTTTAACTACACCATATGGTAGGTAAAGTGCGGCGTTGAGTTCCGCCGTTCTCCTTCTTAGCAATAAATAAAAAGTATTCAGAAAGAATTTAGTACAACAGTACTTCCGCTTCCGTTTTCCAAATACAAAACCAAAATCTAAGTTAAACACAACATTGATTTATATTTAACCGTGCGATTAGAAACAACGAAACAAACATTAACACGTTCCCAAGATTCCATTCGTAGTTTAACTTGATAATATTATAGTAGTGCAGTTAACAAAGCAGTTAACGGTCGATTCGCTGGAAGGTTTAACCCGATTTGGTTAAATATAACCTTATGCCTATGAATATAGATACTACAGGTGTTTGAGCAGCCGTAAGCCGAATCTGGCATACGGCCAGGTAATCTGTGTTAGTTCATTTATTTATTGCTTTTCAGTACTGTCAACGTATAGCTTTTAAATATTATAGTAATTTTGGGCTTTTTATCGTATGCTAGCGACCCGTCAGCGGTTTTACTCGCTTGGATTGCTCTATTTAATTGAGTAATCGCAATTGCTTTCATTTTCTCATAACGTTATCACTTTTGAGGCAATATGTATATTGAAAATTAATATTTCAGCCAAATGAATAAAGATTTTGTGGCAATTTTGATGAACTAAATATCATCAACTAACACTAAATTTTAACGGGAAAGCTGCGAAAGAATATAATCATGAAAAACATATTTTAAATCTAGTTAGCCGTTTCTAAGGTTAGTACGTATAAGTCCACAGACAAAAAGACAAAAGAAAAAAAATACAAAAAATTAAAAAAGAAACACTGTTTTAGGCCGCATTACATTAATAAACGCTCCCTATATAATTTTTAATATATCTTCTATGTATATACTATGATGATATTATACTACAAAATTATAAATAGTATGTATAATTTTAATGTTTTTATCTGTTCTTCACATTTTTTCATAGGAACTCAAATATCACGATGCGCAACGTTAAGTAGAATGAAATATAAGTATAAACTTTAAAAAAATCATCATTTTTTTGGGCGGTATAGGCAGTGGGAACCTTGCTAGCAAGGTTATGATCCCTTACTTAATACTTTACAACAAATCGTTTGTAACTTTCTGTCGAATTTTCAATTAACGTTTGTGGAGTGGCAGCATTTTACCTTTTTTTGTCTATCAAAAAAGGGAAACGGAAATAAATTAAATACTATCAATTTCTCAATAGAAATTGAACTCACAACCTTTTGCATATACAGACGCACGCACGTACTGCTGCGCCATAACACGCCTCAATATGTTTGTTTATACAAATACATGAGCCATAGAAATTCACGTTTACGACTGAACTACATACATTTGATAGCTACCTTGTTTTTATTTTCAATGTAAAACATTGTCAGATCCAGATTACGCGGAATCAGTGAGTGAATAAAACGTAGTGACCTGAATTAGTGAAAATAGCATATTAGTTTAATAATTTATTTTGAACTGCATACCATATATAGCAAATAGGTATAGGGAACTCAGTATTAGGATTTTTATTGGCTGAGTTTAACGCCGTGTATTGTATTGTTACTTGAACGAAAAAAATATATAGTTTCATTACCTTAAGTAAGAATCGAAACTGCCATACGTATACAGAAATCAATCCTGTGCTAAGTCACGACAGCCTCAAAGTATAAAATAAGATACTTCGTTCTCATTAACATATTTCCGTTCCTCAGAACTCAACGCCGCGCTTTGCCTCATTTCCAAAGCAAGAAAATAAAAAAAATGATAGTTTTCTTGAAGGGGATCGAATCCACAACCAGCTGTACACTTGTACCTTTGCGCCATGACAAACCACGTATTTTATTTATATATTTTTCTTTGAGGCATTACGTGTTGAGTGGCGGAAGTCAACGCCGCGCTTTGTCTTATAACCAGAGCGAAGAAATGAAACATTAAATATTTAAATTGAAATTATTAAATATTTCATTTCCTCGACTGGGGGATCGAACCCAGAACCTGTCGGTTACAGTCACACGCTTGTGCCGCTGCGCCACGACAGGCCATATTTATAGGATATATTTTAAACATCGTCATATAACGTAAGCTACACACAATGTCTAGTATTTTTAACAAAAAAACAAACATTAAGATTAGAACGTTTAAATTTTATGGTTCACGTGCTTTTAAATTGTTTTTTTTACGACTCGCTCGTCTTTGTGTGTAAAATTTATATGTATCTGTATAAGTTAGGGGGGGAAAATGGGAACATTAGGTTACCAATGTGCACCTTTTTGTGGGTTACAGTGCAAAAATAAAAATGTGTAAATATATGTTAGCATTAATTTCATATTATCGAAGTACAATAAAACTAGATTTTACTGGAGTATTTTATTATGTTCGTTTTCTCGTTTTAAAATCATAAACAGCTGAAAAGACGTGAAATGTACAGCCGTAAATATAGGAAATTTTTATCCGAAATAAATGTATTTTTTTTGTTTTTGTTGATACTGGGAACCTTTCCAATGTTTCTATTTAGATACTTCCATCCCCCACTTTCTTAAGAATTTTGAAAGTAATGCACTACGCGTAGCTCTTTGCCTCGTCACTATAGCATGGTCTAATATTTAAATATTTCTTTTTTTCTTTGCGCTCACGACCTCATATAACTCCAAAGGAGTTACAGGAGCTTTGCCGCCCCTTGGAGGTGGATGGGAACTGGGGCCCGGCATTACCCAATGTGTAACGCAGTGGTCGAAGCCACTTCTTAACGCCAGTTTTAAATGCTGGGGGTAGTAATAATCCGGTCGAGTCTGCCCATGCGTATTGCCACTGCTGACGTGATTCTCCCACAAGTACTTTAGTCGCCTCTTACGACACCATTAATACCAGGGTGATCCTATTCTAAGCCGGAATCACACGGCGGCATCATTACAAGCGAGTGACTGTGAACGCGATAGGTTTTTTGTGCGACCCTTACTCGAGGAAATAAAATACTTAATATCGTATTTTTTTCCGCCTTTTTCCGGCAACAAGGCAAAGCGTGGCGTTGAGTTCCGCCATTCAACATAACGTCCTATATTCGGTGCAAAAGTGGAAAACGAACCGGAATATCTTGACAGTAGGTTTCCAGGTTTCCTCTGCCTACCCTGCCATGTGCGGGATACAACGTTCTCTCTCAATACTCAGCTTCACGCTGTGTCTCGCAAATAACAGGGTAGGCAGAGGGAACTTGGGAACCTAGTGTTAAGACACTCCGTTCCCCGCTTTCCACCAAAATTGAGGCTTCAGTGGCGGAATACAATGTAAAGCTAAAATACTGAAACATACGTACATAACTAGGTAAAAAAGTATATATTATTGGATATCTAATGCTTAGTTTATATGTAGTTTTCCTTTGAAATCAACTCAACTGAGTTTATATGCTGTCTATTTCGAATAATGGCCGCATCTAACGTACCGTATATATTGTTTAGGCGTTTCTAACTTTGCATCGTAATAGATAATCCTAATGGGAAAACATAATGACTTCTAATAATAATGTTTACATAATATTTTATTACATAAGTACATAATAATATAGCATTCTATATAAAAATTAAAATTTTTACTTATTCCTTATATTTTACAGAATTAATGCTGACTAATAAGCTTTGTTCAGTTTCCGGCCGAAATCGAAACAGTGCGTGTTCAGTGGCGGAACTCAACGCCACACTTTGTCTTTTAATAGTTAAATTAATATAAATAATTCTCTCGAATTGAGATCGATCTTACGATCTTCGTGTGCACCGCCCTTCAAAGGCTTTTTACTAAATGTAAATTGAACGTACAATTTATGACTAAGGAGTAATAGAAGAAACAAAATCAAATCCACTAGTACATCATTTAATATCTTCACATCGAAAAAACAGTACTACCAACAAATAATACACGAACTCCATTTGTAAATTGAAACTCAACATCATTTCGTTATTTCGTACTTCGACGAAATGGGAAAAATAAAGAATATATTAACGTATGAAGAAAATAAAAGAAATAAATATGTGTGCGGTGCTTATCTCTGTGTCGCAGGTCACGTAAAAGCATGATGACTTGAAAAGCATGTATGCAAAAGTTGATGAAAGGTCTAAAACTAACTTAACTCAGCTTAACGCTATATCCCTAGCGGGGTAAGCAGAGCGCCAAACGCTACGGTCTCGGCATATCTATTTCGCCTCGTCATCAACCTCTTCATACATGCCCTCCGCGGGGTCCTCATGCTTTTTACGTGACCTTCGTCGTCGACCAGTATCGTCGATACTGTATTTTCGTTTCCCCCTCACTCTTTTATCATTCACTTTTCCTTCATAAATCTTTTTTACCATTCTTTCTTCACTCATTCGCTCAAAACAAGGAAATTTTATATAGATTTATGTCTGAAAATGAGAAAAGAAGAGAGTTTAACACCAAATTCTTCTCGTTATTCTCAATCAATCCTAATAAAGTAGGTTGCCTTGAAACGTGTGAATGTAAACGATAGGCAGTGGGTTCGACCCTCACTCGAGGAAATGAAATATCTAATATTTGCAATTAAAAAATATTTAATGTTTTCAATTCTTCGTTCTGGTAACAAGGCAAAGCGCGGTGTTGAGTTCCGCTACTACATGCAACGCCTCAAAATCGGCGGAAAGTGGGGAACAGAAGGGGAACGGAGTGTCTTAACACTAGGTTCTCAAGTTTCTTCTGCCTACCCTGCCGTTGGTGGGATACAGCGTGAAGCTGAGTTCTCTTTATTTCACACTAAATTAAAATAACAGTTCTTTTTATTTCACACTAAATTAAAGTAACAATTCACATATTTCACACTAAATTAAAATAACAGTTGCTATTTTAATTTAGTGTGAAACAAAGAGTTATCTATGCCTGTTTTATTTCAATTGCGACAAGACAAGTTCAAATTTGTTATACATTGTATAACTACCACATACGTATGAGGATTTAGGGGGATCCCCTTTAAACGTAGCGACAGCTAGCGATTTGATTAACAGGTTTTTAATCCCCTTGAGTTAGAAATGGGAAAGCTTAAGCTTCATAATAAATTACATGAACAGAAGGAAAAACGTGGTTTTGAAGAACATTTCTTTTAGGTATGTATGTATATTTATAAGACTGTTAAAATATAGTAATACCAATAATTGCTCTTTACTTGATGCCTGCTGTGGCGCAGGGGCACAATCGTGTGACTGTGAACTCGACAGGTAGTCAGTTCGATGTCCACTTAAGGAAAGATATTCCATTTTAAGTGAAATTTTCTTAAAAATAATATCATAAATATAATAATTTCTAGAATTAAAAATATCGTATTAAACAACGAGCATTTTTATCGTATCGTATAGTCTAAATAGGATTTACAAATTCAATAGAACCATTCATTTTACGAATGGTCAGCGTAGGAGGTAATTGCTCGAATTTAATGCGATGTAGAAACTTATTGGACACTCACTAAAAATAACAGGTTCCCGCATATAACAGGGTAGACCAAGGGAACCTAGTGTTAAGACACTAAATTTCCATGTTTCCTTCCAATTTTCGAGACATTGCGTGTTGAGTCTTGGAATTAAACTTCACTATATGTTTGCCAAAGACAGAGGTAACTTAGTGTTAAGATACTTAGTTCCTCACTTTCCTCTCAATTTTTGAGACATTACATATAAAATGGTGGAACTAAACTCTGCGACTGCTCCAAAAAAGATAGGCGAAACTTAGTGTTAAGACACTTAGTTCTCCACTTTTCAAGACATTGTGTGTTGAATGACGGCCCTTATCTCCGCCTTGACTTTATTGTCTGCAAAGACGAAAAAAATTAACTACTTTATCAATAATTATTCTTCTCAGGGCCTCACAAAAACAAGTTACATTATAGTTATAGCTGTAAAATTCCTCATGTACATTTTTAAGAGGAAAGATCAATATTGTCTATTCGGTCATAAATATAACACGGATTCGTTGAATTTTTAAAACGTTCGTTTAATTTTTAAATTATAATGAATGACAAGTCATTGGACTGTAAAGGAACATATTTTGAGCTATCATAAAATTACTGACGCCTGTCGCGGCATAGCGGCACAAGCGTGTGATTTTAAATTTGACAGGTTGTAGGTTTGATTCCAACTCGACTGAATAAAACAAAGCAAACCGCGGCGTTCTTCCGCCTCGCCTATCCTTAAATATTAAGTGGAAAGTGAAGACGGAAGTACGTTATGGGTTATGGAAGAAGTGTTTTCACATTAGGTTCTTAATTTCCCTAGATAAAGGGAACCTGCCACGTGCGGATTACACCGTGAATCACTGAAGTCATAATATTAAGGAATATTTTTAACGTCTTTCGTGGCGCAGCGGCACCAACGTATGACTGTAACTGATGGGTTGTGGGTTCGATCTCCACTCGAGGAAATGAAATATTTAATTTTTATAATTTAAATATTTAATATGTTCATTTCCTCGCTCTGGTACAAAGCAAAACGTGGCGTTGAGTTCCGCCACTCAACACGCTATGTCTCAAAATTCGGCGGAAAGTGGGGAACGGAGTGTCTTAACACCTAGGTTCTCAAGTTCCCTCTGCCTACTCTGCCATGTTGTGCGGGATACATCGTGAAGCTTGAGCATTTTTTAACTTAATACTATCTTTTATGTATATCTCGCTGTCATTGTCTCACGGAAACAATTATTATATAAGTTAAGTATGAGTATGATACATTCTATGAGTCCGAAGTGACTCACACATAACGTCACCAGACGTTCCGTTTTGAACGGGACTTTCCCGTTTTTCACTTGTGTCCCGAAGTCCCCGATGACAGCACCGTGACGTAATTAATATTGGCCCGCGCTTTGACATGATTGAAAATAATTTGGGAGTAAACTGAATGTAATTGATAATGGCTGACGAATGTTTATTTCTTGTTGAAAAAAAGGAAAGCTTATTTACAATAAAAAAACTGGGTACAAGCTTTCTACCCAAAAAGTTTTTTTTTATTTGTTTATTTAAATAAAGATTTTTTTTTCAGCTTCACGTTGTATCCCGCACGAGTCAGGGTAGGCAGAGGGAACCCGGGAACTTAGTGTTAAGATACTCCGTTCCACTACTGCTCCCCACTTTCCGCCGAATTTGAGGCATTGCGTGTTGAGTGGCGGAACTCAACGCCGCGCTTTGCCTTATTACTAGAGCGAAGAAATGAAACATCAAATATTTAAATTGAAAATATTAAATATTTCATTTCCTCGACTGGGGATCGAACCCAGAACCTGTCGGTTACAGTCACACTCTTGTGCCGCTGCGCCACGACAGGCCTCAAAGTCAAAATCGTGTTGTAAAATAAAGATTTTACAACACGATTTGTTCTCGCCAAGCTGTTATGTTTAACGGCGTGACGCGAGTGTCAGAATCCAAAAGAAAAATGCAATGTCTTTGTATGTAACCGTAAAAACGCATATGTTATACGATTGCATACCACGAACCTTTAGACAAAAAAGTGACTTCTTTGGGCCCTAATACGTTAGTAAGCGTCCTCTAAAAGTTATTTTCTACAAAATCTTCCAAGTATAGACAGTGATTTACAAATTTATTATATTAAAAGATATTGTGTTATCTTGCTTGAAAGAAATACATATCTAGTTTTGAGATGACGTTGACTTTGACTTGTTTTGAAGTACTGTCGTCCACCCGTAAACGCGAAAGTTTGTGGCGGGTTCCCAGGTTCCCTCAGCAAACCGTACTTAATGCGGGATACAGTAAAAAAGGCATTACTTTAGATTATACCGAAACAAAGATGAAATGGATACAAATATTTCATGTGGCGTTGAGTTCCACCACTCAAAACGGAATACCTCTAATTTAGCGAAAAGTGGAGAACGGAACGGAGTGACTCATATCTTAACACTAGGTTCCCAAGTTCCCGTTGCCTACCTCGCTATGTACAGAATAGGTCGTGAAGTTGAAGCAAAAAAAAACCTAATATTCCATCGATTGGAATTGAACCCATAACCCACAACTTAATAGAAATATGCATATCATATTGCTTTATAATAATTTTCCTATTTTCCTGTATAAATAAAAGGAACTGACCGTAAAAACATGAAGAAATATTCTCTAAATTATTAGGCATCCATTAAGAGTACATTAGTGGAAGCAACTTAATACCTTTCTATCTACTCTACATTATATACGATGTATTAAATATTGCTATTGTAGTATAGTGGCAGGAATAGCTTTACGCATTTGTGTGTGCACATGGCAGGGTGGACAGAGGAATGTTAGGAACCCAGTGATGATACACTCCGTTTCATTCCCTACTCTATTAAATAAACGCCGTTGTATAGCAAAATAGGCAGAAGGATGGTAGTGTTAAGACACTCCGATCATCACTCCGATCTAAATGGAAGTCAACTCTGCTCTTTGTATATCAGCCAAGAAAAAAATATATATTGACAACTTATAATTCTGCTTAAACAATGTTAATTAAATAAACTGCCAAGTCACATAAAATTTAACTATATTAAAAAAAAGGCACGCCTACGCTGTAAGGTGACCTTAGATTCAATTTGGCTTTATTAATATTATACCGAGAGTCGGCTAGTACTTTACAGAGTTTGAGCGAGATAGATCTTTCACTATCTCAAACATGAAAAAGGCATCAAATAACAATGAAATAAAATAAAAGGTCTGTCGTGGCGCAGTTGCAAAATCATGTGATTGTAAATGACAAGTTTTCGGTTCGATCCCTACTGAAAGAAGTAAAATATTTAATATTTTCAAAAAAAAAAATATAATATGTATAGTTAGCTCCAGTAACAAGGCAAGGCGCGACATCACGGAATGCCTTAATTTCGGCGGAAAGTAGGGAACGGAATGGAGTGTCTTAATACCAGGTTCTCAATTTCCCTCTGCCTACCCTGCCATGTGCGGGTTACAGCGTAAAGCTGAGTGAGTTAATGTTACGATACCGTCGTACGAAATAGATTCATAGTTGTAGATTCGATTCCCTCTCAGGGGATTGAACTATTATTATACTAGCGACCTGCCTGCGGCTTCGCCCGCTTGAATTACACTATTTATTTACTAATTTCAACTACTTACTTGTTCTAATGACATAATAACTTTTAAGACAGTAAACATATACAATAAAAACTAATATTTCAGCCAAACGAATAAAAAAATTAGCAATTTTGTCTAGTTGAATATTTTATGTGTTATATTGATGTCTAAACTATACTTTTTGTAAGGTTACACACAAATCCGTTCTGTAGTTTTTGCTTTAAAATGGAACTAATTTTTACATTCATATTATTCGTAGGATTCATTTCTTCACTCTGTCAACGGGACCAGCGTTTAGTTTTGCCACTCAACTTGCAATGTCTCGAAAGAATGGAGAACTTGTATCACAACGTGTATCACTCCTTTATACAGTGGCTAAGATGTAATGTATACAGTAAGTATGGAATAGTTGACTATCAGAAACTAACTTAAATCAAGATTTTCAATCACGCTATACGTATTCCGTCCGAGGCAGCGTAGGCAGAAGGAACCCAGGAACCTAGTGTTAAGACACTCCGTTCCGCGGAACTCAACGCCGTGCTTTGCCTTATTACCATAATCAAGATTTTTTATAGATATTTTTATAAACTTGTCATATCCATTTTATATTTAGTTATGTTATTAATCCAAAGCATTAAAATTGTACGGCTCGAGGCTACAAAAAACGTTGGAAAAAACACGATGTGGAATGCTATATCCTAGCATTCCACATCGTGTTTTTTCCAACCAAAATAAATAACTAGGAAAATTTGTCGCGGAAAAAATCCGCTAAGCCTGATAGCATAGAAATTTTAAAATCCCGTGTCCAACGGGAATGACTTGCCGTTTACTATTTTGAATATTTTGTATGTCAAATTTATCTAAAGCAAAAGAAGGGCCAATAATTTGCTAATTAAATTTCACTCACTCACTCAGCTTCACGCTGTATCCCGCACTCAGCTTCACGCTGTATCCCGCACATGGCAGGGTAGGCAGAGGGAACTTGGGAACCTATTGTTAAGACACTCCGTTCCGTTCTCAATTTTAGCCAAATTTGAAACATATGCAATGTTAAGCGGCGGGATTCAATGCTGCAATTTATAATTTATAATATAAATATATCTAATTACCAAGTGAAAAATTGAAAACAATTATTATTTCAATTGAAAATATTCAATATTTCATTTCTTCGAGTGGGGAACAAACCCACAACCTTTCGCGTTAACAGTCGCACGCTTGTGCCGCTGCGCCACGACAGGTCTCACCTAGTTCAATGCGTATGAGAATATCGACTAGATTGATAATATTGGTGTAGTGGTCAGAAAGCTTGGAATCCTCTCAAGAGGTGCTAATCTGAGTTCCGCTACGCTCAGTTTTTATACGTTTTCTATAAACCCAGAAACCTAGTGTTAAGACACTCCGTTCCACTTCCGTTCCCCACTTTCCGCCGAATTTGAGGCATTGCGTGTTGAGTGGCGGAACTCAACGCCGCGCTTTACCTTATTACCAGAGCAAGGAAATGAAACATTTAATATTTAAATTGAAAATATTAAATATTTCATTTCCTCGACTGGGGATCGTACCCAGAACCTGTCGATTACAGTCCCACTCTTGTGCCGCTGCGCCACGACAGGCCTCAATATGTTCTATAAACATAGTTGTACAAAGAAAAAATATTTTCAGTAAGCCAAAAGCTTTTAAATAACTATAATGTATAAAAATACATGGATTTAAAGATCTGGAGTAACACAAAGACGTCGTTGTCTAAGAAAAGCATCAATCTCGCTGGTATCCTCTTCGATCATGTCAGGATACTGTTCCCATGGCTTACAGTGAGCAGATACTAAGAAAATTTCAGTTTGCTTGTTCACGCTTATGGTTAATAAAATTCAATTTAGTTAAACTAATATATCTTTAAAAAATAACTTTTCTATCTGGTAAGATAATCTACAGTGTTGAAATCCACCACTAATCACACAATTTTTATTGGCGAGGAATTGGGAACGGAGTGATATTTAGCAAGCTGGCCTCTTTGAATTTACTTGGCTTCACGCTGTATCCCGCACATGGCAGTGTAGACAGATGGAACTTGGGAAACGATCGAATGTTAAGCACTGCATTCCAATTACTTTTGCTCCCCATTTTTCGCCGAATTAAGGTATATCGTGTTAAGTGGCAGTACTCAACACCGACTTTATTAGTAGAGCATAAAAAAATAAAAATGTTAATTATTTACTCAGACACATGGCAGGGTAGGCAGAGGGAATTTGGGAAAATAGTGATAAGACACTCTGTTCCACTTCTGTTCCCCGCTTTCCACCGAATTTCAGGCATTGCGGGTTGAGTGGAGGAACTTAACGAGGCGATCTGGTAACAAAGCAAGGCCTTGTTACCAGATCGCAGAAATGTGAACATTAAATATTCAATTTGTAAATATGTCATTTCCACGAGTGTGGATCGAACCCACAACCTGTCGTTTACAGTGACACGCTTGTGCTGCGCCACGACAGGCCCCATTAATTATTATTGAATGTTTTCAAATTCCGTTTTCTATCCGTTTAATAAATAAATTCTGAATTTAACAAGAGAAGAATTCGATAAACATTTTAAATACTTAAAATATCAGTACAATTTTTACAATATTCCCAACGTACTGAACGAAAATTCCGAATATTTGACATCCCAACAAAGGTCCTTTCAGTGAATGTGAATAATCTTTCTAGGCCTCGTCATTCTTGACATAAATATAATTTCACCATTAAAACGATATGATAAGGGTTAGGATTTCGTTACAAATTTTGAATTATACTTTAAGATAATTTAAAAGGCGGTATCAGTCTCTTTTATGACAGTTTAGGCTTGCGACACCGTTATAATGGCACTAAAGTCTTTATCTGGAGGTTATGATGATTAGCCGCTGCTGTAATGTACGTTAAAATAAAATGAAAAATTATGATTTATATATAATTTAAACAAAGTTCTATGTAAAAGATAAAAAATAATTAAATTAGGGCCTGTCGTGGTAAAGGGTCACGCGTGTGAATATATATGCGACGGATATTCTATTCATTTCCGACGGCGGTGAATTTGGAGAAAAGTGGGCAACGGAAGTCTTAATGCGAGCGAAGTTTTTAAGGCTAGGTTCCCAGATTTCCAGGTTTCCAGGTTTCCAGGTCCTAGATACCCTCTGCCTACGATGCTATGGGCAACTTGAAAAAAAAAACGATATATTTGTAGCATAATTTATAAATCAAATTCCAATTTTAATCTTTTAATTCTATTCACTTTGTTGTTTTAAGATCACGCCGTACCTCAGCATATAGCAATATAGCAGATTACATACAGAGAGAATGCAGTGATAAGATACTCCTTCCTCAATGTTCAAGACATTGTGTTTTGAGTGGCAGAGTTTAACGCCGCGTTTTGAACCCTTTTTCTATAAAATAATATAATATTCGATACAATCAAACTAAAATAAAGCTTACCAAGGCTGACAGCAATATGACACTTACCTACAATCAAAAAAATAATAATTAGACTTATTATAGCTTAAGCTCATATAATTAATTAATGATAAAACTTAACTTATACAACCTGCAATGCCTCAAATTTGGTGAAAAGTGGGAAACGGATGTGGAAACGGAGTGTCTTAACACTAGGTTCTCATGTTCCCTTTGCTTACCGTACCATGTGCGGGATACAGCGTGAAGCAGAATATAAAATTTAATAATCGTAAACAGATTATCGTCTATATTTTAAAGTTTTCCTTACAGTACACAAAGCACGGCGTTAAGCTCAACCCCTTATACACATAATGTCTCCAAAACCATCGAAATCTGAACGTAGTGTCTTAACACTCGGCCCCCTCCTGTATCCCGCTACATGCGGGATACACCGTGTAGCTACTACATGTAAATGAATATTCATGTATCTTCACCCAGCTCAGCATTTCTATCAAACTATCAACACATCCTGAACACTTGAAGCTATAAATCTCAACGGTTTGACTGTATCAATCACAGCGCAGGATGTGAACTAATACGTACCTACACGGGAAGTTTTGGGGCCGAGTAATTGTGTTTAGTCACATAGACAATTTATTTTATTGGGATGTGAGAGAGTGATGAAGCAATAGCATTTATTCGGTAGGTAGTTACAAGTTCAATTTATTATGGGAAAGAAACATTTTGTCAGTTTATAGTTGTTATAAATAGAGAAAAGGCCGGTCGTGGCGCGGAGGCACAAGAATGTGACTTTAAAGGCGACAGGTTGTGGGTTTGATTCCCACTTGAGGAAATGAAATATTAATGATATCATTTCATTAAATGATTTCATTTCTTCGCGAGTTCCGCCACTCAACACGCAGTGCCTCAAATTCAGCGGAGAGTGGAAAACGGAACGGAGTGTCTTAACACTAGATTCACTCTGTCTACTCCTAAGTGTGAGTGAGGTGATATAATAAAGCTAAAAAAAAATAATAATATAAATATAGGTAAAAGTGTTGTTCGTGTTGTTTGTTTAAGTGATTGCTTGGTTAAACAACGCTAATCTCAAGAACTACTAGTACAAATTTTAAAAAATATTTATTGTTCTTATTCCATATGATCATGCAGGCGAAACCGCGGATAAAAGTTAGACTTGTGTAAGATATTATCAAATTAAGAATAAATCGAAAATAATCAAGTAGAACTAATCAAAGTTCCTTCTGCCTACCCTGCCATGTGCGGAATACAGCGTGAAGCTGAAAAATACAGAAGAAAAAACGAATCAAAGTATAACTACTCGTACTTCTCTACGGTAATATTTTTGCACAATATGATAAGAAAAATGATAATTATTTATACTGTCATATAAAACGATTACAGTATAGAATTCTAGTTGTAATTTAACACTCAAGTTCTCGTGAGAAAACGTTGCATGCGTTTTATTTTATTTATGGACAAGAATAAATTCGCTTGTCATTAAATATATGGTATTCATTTGTAAATACTATATAAGCATAATTTTTAATGTCTTTTTTCCGCTGTTTCTCGCCTATAGAAAGGTTGAGGGAACCTTAAGATTAAGACAGTCTGTGAAGGTTCAGACACTCTGGCTAGTGTCTTAAAAAAACATTTTTTTCCAGGTTTCCACTTTCCGTCTCATTTTGTAGACAAGTGCTGGAGCTTATCGTCGTGATTCACCTTAATAATATCTTTGATTTTCGCGATTGTTACACATTTTATTTTTTTTAAAAGTGATTCTCCTTGTTTGTAGGATGATAAAATGAAAAAAAAAATATTCTCCAGATTAGAATTATTTAAATATAGATACGATAGATACTACTACTCTACGCTTCACGCTGTATCCCGCACATGGCAGGGTAGGCAGAGGAACTTGGGAACCTAGTGTTAAGACACTCCGTTCAACTTCTGTTTCCGCCGAATTTGAGGAATTCGGCGGAAAGCGGAGAACAGAAGTTTTGAGTTGTGAGTCATTGCGTGTTGAGTGGTGGAACTCAACGCCACGTTTTGCCTTGTACCAGAGCGAAGAAATGAAACATTCAATATTTAAATTGAAAATATTAAATATTTCATTTCCTCGATCTGGGATCGAACCCAGAACCTGTCGGTTACAGTCACACGCTTGAGCCGCTGCGCCACGACGGGCCTCACGATAGGCGATACGCTTGATCAAAATTTTGAAATTTTATTACATAAAAAAAAAAAAAAAAAAATAAATAATTATTCGTAATGATTTCTATAAAAAAATATACTTATCACAAATTTTAAACAAGCTCAATGAATACAAAAACAAAATGAGAAACATTGAACATACATATTTCAGATTAATACTAAATTCATATGAAGCATCCATTTCCTTGTTTACGTATCAAATGTTTAAAAACTTTTGATGCACATGTCGTGTATTAGACGCATTGAATGAACTTCAAAGCTCTGATCCGGATATTTCCGGATGAAAGCGGCGAAAACCGGTTCGAAAAAGCGTAATGGAAGTCGAAACTAATGATCACAGCAAGTCGAATGTACGACCAGAACCTATTATTTACAGTGCTTTTGGTACTTCTAGACAATAGTATGTTGACGCCTGTCGTGGCGCAGGGGCACAAGCGTGTGACTGTAAATAAGACATGTTGGGGCTTAGATCTCTACTCGAGGAGATGAATGGTTTCAAATTAAATATTTAATGCTTTCGTTTGTTCGCACTGAAAACGCGCCACTCAACACGCATTGCGCCTTAAATTTGGCAGAAAATGAGAAATGGAGAGGTGTCTTAACACTAGGTTCCCAAGTTCCCTCTGCCTATTCTGCCATGTGCGGGATACAGCTTGAAACTAAGCAAAATATCTTACTATTCACAGAATAAGACTTTAAATTGTGGTAAAAGATAATATTATGGTTACCGCACATGTCTTTGACAGTAACTTGGTTAGCCCAACCTACAGTATTTTGATCTTTATTGAATTGTATTAAGGGTCAAGTTACATATAACATTTGTAAACAGGAGCATTATTCAAAGTGATCTGAGCCGTTCTGTGCAAATAAGATAATAGAATTTCGAGGATAGATTTGACATACGATATTTGGTGCTATTGTGAGAGCACTAGGCATCTCACAGACTGAAATATATAAATGGAGAAGTTAGAAATCTCAATAGTTTTGATAAAATATTTTCCTTCAATAGGATTTTGTTGGGTTTTTGTATTTAGATTTATAGTATTGAGGGCTGTCGTGGCGCAGCGGCATATGCGTGTGTCTGTAACCGACAGGTTGTGCGTTCGATCCCCATTCGAGGAAATTAATATTTTTTCATTTATTCGCTCTGGTAACAAGGCAAAATGCTGCGTTGAATTCCACCATTCAACACGTAATACTTTAAATTTGGCGGAAGTGGAACTGAGTGACTCAACACTAGGTTCCCAAGTTCCCTCTGCCTATCCTGCCATGTGCAGAATAGACCTTTAAGCTGAGTGAGTATTATATAGTTCAAAACAAACTTCTAGATTAATATGATAAATCTGAATAATTTCTTTGGTTGAATGTGATGATTTCCTAAATTACAAGCTCGACTCCAAAAAAACTCTTTAGTTCTGGATATTACATTTTTACTATGAAAGATTGAGGCCTGTCGTGGCGCAGCGGCACAAGAGTGTGACTGTAACCGACAGGTTCTGGGTTCGATCCCCAGTCGAGGAAATGAAATATTTAATATTTTCAATTTAAATATTTAATGTTTAATTTCTTCGCTATGGTAATAAGCAAAGCGCGGCGTTGAGCTCCGACACTCAACACGCAATGCCTCAAAATTACGGCGGAAAGTGGGGAACGGAAGTGGAACGGAGTGTCATAACACTAGGTTTCACTTCCGTTCCCTATGCCTACCCTGCCAAGTGCGGGATACAGCGTGAAGCTGAAAAAAAAAACTATGAAAGATTAAACACGCAGTGTGTTATATCGAAAATACAGTCTCAATTCAGAATCACAATATCTGAAGAACAGGTTAGCTTGAAAAATACTCAATATAAATTTCTTTTTTAATTTAAACATTTTAATATTATTTTTTTAGCTTCACACTGTGTCCCGAGCAAGCAGAAGGAACCTGGGAACCTAGTGTCAACATACTACCTTCCTATTAAAATAAAATACTTCCATTAATCACTTTCCTCCGGAATGTGGAGGCCGGCGAGTACAATACTAACTTTTTATAACCAACTAACTAACATATAATCACATTTTTTTTTTATTTCTAAAGGTAGTGTGTAAGACACCCTTAACTTGGCAACACTTAGATCTTATTACGGTAATAAATTGTGGTATTTGATACGTTTTGAGGCAATAGACGTTCAACGTGACAGTAATGTTAATAAATTAATACACATTTCCATCGATTGCTTCAAACAGTTTAATATTAACGAGGTATAATATATGTATTATTGTTAATTCATTAAAATTTAATATAGTATAGCTGAGTCATTGTATTCTGATGGGTGATGTGATCGATCGATGGTCGTCAGTTCGATATCCACACGGAATAACGAATATAATATGTATTTATTTTTAAGTTCATGAAGTATAGTGCATATGGCAAGATAGACGGAGGGAGCCGTGTTAAGACACTCTGTTACATTTCCCACTCTCCGCAAAATTTGAGAGATTGCTTGTTGAGTGGCGGAACTCAACGCCGCGCTTTGCCTACAATAGATAGCAATGCCTACTACTGCTAATGTCTCAATTTCGGGCGAAAAACTAGCTGTCTATTAAAGCGTGAAGCGGGATAAAGTTACCAAAAGGTATTTGTAATACTATTCTATATTTTACGTATTTACTTTTTAGAAATATTGTTCAATTATTAAAATTCAAACATCTGATTTTTCTTAGCGCAGTCTTGACGTGACGCAGGCGCCAAGAACATGGCAAAGCGCGTTGTTAACTTCCGCCCCTCAACACTAATTTCCTCAAAGCTAAGCGGCATATGGGACATTTTAGTGTCTCAATGAGAACAGAGTATCTTAACACTAGGTTCCCAAGTTCTCTCTGCCTACTTATAAGCGGGATATAGCGCAAAGTTGAAAAAAGAAACAATCAAAACACGTTTTTTTGTTATATTTTCATTCATTCATTCAGTTTTTAAGCAAAGTTTTTTGTCTACACTATGATGTCAAAATGGCGAGTTGCTATTGTTAATCATAGTAAAGGTGTAATGAACCTTATCGTTTTTGTAAGGTGTTGAGAGGAATTTGGTTTATATTATAGAGACTATCAGGGTATTTAAAAATGCCTATTATTAAAGCCGTTGTGGCGCAGTGGCGCTGATATCTGAATTATAACACAATGTAGGTACGAATATTATTCAGAGCAATATTTTTTTTAAGGATTTTAATAGACAAAACATAGCGTTGTGTTTCATCGATCAATATACAATATCAATATCTCAGAAATTTAGGGAAGAGTTAGAGCAGCGTTGAGTTCCGCCAACTAACACGTATTACTTTCAAAATTCAGCGGAAAGTGGAGAACGTAACCCACTTTAACATTAGGTTCCCAAGTTCCATTTGTCTACTTTACTATATGCGGGATACAGCGTGAAGCTAAAAAAACATAATGATGGTTATGAGTTCAATCTTTTAAAATATATAATACTATTTACTGACAGAATATTAGAATAATATAACAGAATTTTACGAGAAAGTTTAAGAGTCTCTACTTCAAATTAGGCGGAAAGTGGGAAATGGAAGTGGAACGTAGTGTTTAAACTCTAGGTTCCCAAGTTCCCTCTGCCTACCCTACCATTTGCGGGATACAGCGTGAAGCTGAGTGAGTGAGTGAGTAACTAACATAATATAAATAATGAAAATTAGTTAAAACAAAGCCTTAACTAAGTAGTGAAATAATTTACTATAAATAAATTATATAACGACATACAAACAAAAACAAAACATTATAAATTAATATTTTTTATCTATAAAAAACAACAATTGAGTCCATGACATATAGCTACGAACAAACACACAAAAGCTGTCAAGAGCATTTTGACAGACCGCGCCTATCAATTGATGGTGAAACAATGAATATTTTCATGAAAAAATATTTAGCGATTAGAATATATTTCAAGTAAGTACTTTAATAGATAGGTACGATACGTTACTATAGCAACGCATTTTGTACTTGTCGATTCGCGGCTTTTACGTGTTGTTTACATACTAAGGAAGGAAAAATGCTTAAAAACGTGTAGGAATTTGAAGAAAGCTGGAGAGGTCGGTGTTTTCTATCACTTTATTATTATTATTTTGGTTTCACGCTGTATCCAGCAAATAGCAGGTAAGGCAGAGACAAATTAGTGTTAAGTCACTCCGTTACCCATTAAACGCCAATTTTGAGCATATTCAGATGCGGATGTTGATGCCGGATTTCACTTGGTACCAGAGCAAAAAAAAATGAAAACTTGTTTCCCAGGTTAGAGCTCACAACCCACGCTCTTACAGACGCAGCTGTTGCGCCACGAAGGTCTAAAGTTAATTTTGTAAGGAAATTTTAAGTTAAATCACAGGAAATTCAAACAATATACAGATCAACTTCTTATTGTGAAAAGTTATTTTGAAAAGCTATTAATAGGTAAAGTTTTATACCTGAGCTTTCTAAGTTGGGGGCTAAATGAAAATTATTTTATTCGACCGCGATCATTTAGCTCAATGAACTGTTAGACAAGTTGTTTGTAAATTACAATAGAAGTTATATATTATTTCAATGATGATTTTTGTATATATTTGAGGCCCCGGCGCAGCGGCATAAGCATGTAACTTTAAACGCGAAAGGTTGTGGGTTCGATTCCCACTCGAGAAAATGAGATATTTTGTTTCTTTGCTCTGTTAAAGCAATGTCTCAAATTCGGCGTAAAGTGGGGAATATATAACAGTATCTAACTCACTTCCCTCTTCTGTCTACCCTGCCATGTGCGGTATAGCGTATAGCTGAAAAAATATGTTTTATAAGAAGGATAAGCTTTTACTGACACTTTAGTCTCCAAGACACTCCGATCTCTGGTATTTCTAGAAAATTAATTATTGTTTTATCTTCACGCTGTCTCCGGCACATGGTGGGGTAGGCAGAAGGAACTCAGGAACCTTGTTCTAAGGCACTCCGTTCCATTCCCTACTTGTCGCCGACTTGACTGGCGGAACTTAACGCCGAATATAATATAATAATTTAGTTTTGTATAGTTACGCCTAGTGGAAATCGAATACACTATCGTTCTGTTAACAATTACTCTCACTTATACACTGAGCTATATACTTTTAAAAAATAGCTCGTTTCACTATGATGCAAAGATATGATAGAAAGTACTTCAAATCAAATTACTTTATAACCTTTAACATTTGAATTCTATTTAAGTTGACTGATCGTATACATTTGTAAACACGTCTGTATGTATGTATATTTACTTCGCTGTTAATATTTTAGTGCAGCCTACTTCCATTTCCAAAGAAGAGTATGAAACATGTATGTTTATTTTTAATTTGAATATGTATTGCATGTCAATAGATAAATGATGTTTAACTTTACACGCAACGCTTTCAGAATTCCGGAAATAGAAGGTAACGGAAGTGTCTTATTGGGAACAGAGTGTCGTGACACTAGGTTCCCAGGTTTACGGGATACAGCGTGACGGATTCACGAACAATTAATATTTCCAAGCTCTATTGAACAAAGTGTATGATGTTTGTCATAGAATTTCACGGAAATTGGATTGAAAATACAGGACGGAGTGACTTAACACTAAGTTAACTCGACCTAAGCTGTTATTTAGAAATCTTAATTTAATTGGATTTTAACACCAGAGTCTTTATTCTACCAGTCTATTTCACCATAGTCTATTATGTAATTTCTTCATTGTTTAGAATATTCAATTAGTTCATATATCTATCAATACTTTGGAACGGAGTGTCTTAACACTAGGTTCCCGGGTTCCCTCTGCCTACCCTGCTTGCCGGGATACAGCTTGAAGCTAAGATAAGAAGAAGAAGATCTATCAATACTGAGGCTTGTCATAGCTCAGATGTACAACGGAGTGTCTTGACACCTTGACACAGGTTTTCCTCTGCCTATACTATTAAGAGCGGGATAGAGCGTGAAACTAATACAACTAATAACAAATTAAAAAAAAAACAAAAAGATTAAAAAAAGTTGTTAACACGAATATGGTGGAAATGATCACAGATAATTAAGAAGTGAGCGGAGAAAAAAAACTTTTCTGGTGGTCTCATTAAGTAAGAGACGAAAACAAAATAATTTTAAATAAAAAAAATATATATCCAATTAACGAAACGTCAAATTGGTCGATACTGAAATAATTACTTGCAAAAAGTATTAAATATATACGTACATACGTGCTCGTACGTACATACATAAGTACATACATTGTATATTGTAAACGACAACGGAACGTAATGAAATTGACTTTCTCTTTACGATTAATTGGAGTTTGTTTTTTTACTACTTTTATACCAACTTTGATGTTTACTAGGTATTGTATGTAACTTGAAGATGTTAAATGAAATAATACCGGTTTTTCCCATTGTCCTCGAATTTTGGGCCTTTTTCTCACGCCTTTTGGAAAATTATCTCGTAGTAATTTCCTAAAGTATTTTTCTATATTTACTGGAGATTAATAAAATTTGTCATCAAATAATTTGACCTATTTTTAAGATTTTTTTAATTGTTATTAATAAAATTAAAATTAAGTTTAGTAATTGGCCTATACAGCCACGTCTTCGTGTACAAACTTACATTAAAATATATCTAACTATATATTAATGCCTGCGTGCCTAATAAACGTGAGAGCTTGTGGGTTCGATTCTCATCCGAAAAAAAAAACTATTTTAATTTCCTTGGTCCGGTAACAAAGTAAAGCGCGGCATTATGTATAGCCACTCGCAATGGAACGCTTTAAATTTACGATCGGCGAAAAGTGGGAAACAGCGTTATGGAACTAGGTTCCCGAGTTCCCTCAGTCCACCCTGCTATGTGCAGAATACAGCGTAAACACAAAAAAAATATAAGTCTATCACCAAGCGAAATCAACACAAACGCATCTAAATTAACTAATTAAATTTATATGGAATCTAATATCATTTAAATTGACGTAAATTTCCTACAAAACGCTATTTATTCGCTACATTTTCAATTTCGCCGCATTAACATACATTAGCATATATAACGGCTTTGTAATTACATACATACATACATACATGCGAGTTGTATTAGATATGTAATTATAATTGTATTAAACATTTTGACAGTTGTTACGAGAATACGTTTCTTTTTCTACTAGGGAAGGGAATCAGTCCTTAATATAATAAGGTAAGGCCTAATGGCGTTAATTTCCGTTACCGTATTTTGAAGCGGAAGTTCAAGTCGTATTTTTTTTATCAGAATGAAGAAATGGAAATAATTAATTTTCTGCGAGTGGGATCGAACCCACAACCGGTCTAATTATAGTTGAAAGCTAAGCCGGTAGGTACAGCTTCGATTTTTTAAATATAAAATAATTTATGAATCACAATTTATAGCCAAATATACAAGTAATTACTTTAACTGATCTCTCATATTTATTAAAGTAAGCAAGTTGTAATTAGTAATCAAACTTTAAATTTTCCAATGAAATATAATAATAAATATTGAAAAATGATACTACAACAACTTTTGGAAATATTATGTTAGCTTTTTCAAATTTTACAAAAAAAGCTTTGTTTATATATTGTTGATTTTTAGAAAACAATTAATTATTTGTTAATATTTAAATAAAGAGATACAACTGAAAACAATTCAAACCGAATATGATTCATAATATTAGCATTTGCCTTTATACTCTATATGTATAAATGTTTTTAGGACAAGACAATACTAAAAAAATGATAAAACAAACATAAATTAAACTGACGTTATTGAATTGAATACAGAGTGAGGTTGAAACACTAAAAATAAACAATATTGTAAAACCTTAGAAGATACTAATATCTTACAAGGTCGACCTTGCTTAATAGAATTAGAATGCGTATACCTACCTATACAATATATACAATACGTACCTAACATTTTATGAATGACCATGCGCTTACGCATGAAAAACCAACTCCATTGACACATTTCATTGAACCAAATAAAAAAAAAACCACAAAACACAGAATAAAAATCAAAATCGCAATCCTGTCAAATCACTGTCACTGTCAATGTCAAATATATTTATACATTAAAATATATATATATAGAAAAAAAAGTTTTATTTTCCACACGCGACTGATCACGACCGACTTTGTTGAATAAGAACTTGTCTGTCAGTTCGTGCGTCCCGCTCTGCCGTTGCGTAATACTAACTGGCGGACCATAGAGTGGGTATAAACTGTAAGGTACGTTTGAACTACTGAGCATTGAAGCGACACTTAAAACAATCAATTTACAAGTTAAAATTTTAGGTACAGTGGGAAAGGTACGTTTGAACTACTGAGCATTGAAGCGACACTTAAAACAATCAATTTACAAGTTAAAATTTTAAGTACAGTGGGAAAGGTATGTGGTGTGTAATATTATTGGATGTGAGTGTATAAGTATTTTAATGTTGACTTATAATTTTTATTGTTTACAATATTTATATATATATATATATATATATATATATATATATATATATATATATATATATATATATATATATATATATATATATATATATATATATATATATATATATATATATATATATATATATATATATATATATATATATATATATATATATATATATATATATATATATATATATATATATATATATATATATATATATATATATATATATATATATATATATATATATATATATATATATATATATGTATATATATATTCATTTATAAAAATGAAACACTGTTTATTCTGAATAAATAATTAGAAAATCTCATAAAAATGAACAGATAGTTTAAAATAAAATGATGTTTATTAAACTAATGTTCATAAAAAACGTACTCCATGTAAAGAAGATGTAAGGCTTTATCCTAATCTTTAAATCTTTCCCATGGGATACCTAAAGAGTTATGCGTCATAATATATCTATGTACTGATGCCCTTGTGGTATTTTACTGCAAAGACGATGGTTCTAAGTTTGATTTCTACGTGAAAAAATAAACTAAATAAACTTTTAATAGCTACAAAATTTGGTATTAACATTTATTTATTTTATTTCCGCTAGTGAATTTTAGTACATTTTTGAAATAAATTTTATATTTATATCAAAATTTATCCATATATAGACAAAGTATCGAAATGCTCTATGAAGTTCAATCGCCACGGACCGTCGCCCACGCGTGTGCGCCCGCGCGTTATATGGTCACACGCATTTTGAACGTTGTATATATTTATATGTATGTTTATAGGCCGTTATAGCGCAGCGGCACGGCATCTAGCTATAAGCGCAGCCGTTTTGTCTTCAATTCTCATTTTTTGTTATCTTCACGCTTTATCCCGCATATGGTAGAGGGAACTTAGGAACATAGTGATAAGATACGTTATAATTAACATACTTACGTTCCCCAATTTTATGCTGAATTTGACGCATTGCGTGTTCAGTGGCCAACCTTAATGCCGCGGTTTGCCTTGTTACCAGTTGCGAAGAAATTAAAATATTAAAAACATAATTTCCTTGACTGGGAATCGAACCCACAACTACGACTGGGTCGGATTCTCAACTTGAGAAATACATTTTCTCGATCTGGTAACAAGATAAGCACGGAAGTGAGATCCGCCAATCAACACGCAATTATTTATAATGCCAGCATAAAGTAAAGTATTCCGTACTTTACCTTCATCATTATTTTAGTGATATACGGAGTGTCGAAACACTACTTTTTCTTTACATACCAAGTTACATACAACAGTGTGAAGTTAAAAATAAATAAGTGAAGCCCGTTTGCGTTTCTCGACGTGGGCGTTAAATTATTAAGTAACAATGAAATAATTACAGTTTTAGTATTGTGATTAATTGTTTTTAAAAACATATTTACGTTTTTTTAAATTACTGCTGTTAATTTTGCCTAAATTATACCCGCATTGTATTATTCTTGTTAAAGGGTTAGGTAATGTTGTCTTCGTAAAAAAAAATTTTTTTTCAACGTGACCATGTATCAGCATGGTTTGGTAGGCAGCGGGAACCTTGAGAACCTAGTGTTAAGTGAATTCATTCCGTTCCCAACTTGCCGCATAATTTGAGGCAAAAAATATGAAAACTTACAAATTATCACCTACTATTGTTTATAAAGCATTGTAAGTATCAGCACATGGAAGTACATTTATAGGTCACAGGTTCAAGACCATGGTGTCTTAAAAATAAATAAATGGTAAGGCTGGAAGCGGAAAGAGAACATAAAAAAAAATAGTTCTAGTGGGGTTCGAACTTACAACCTCGCGTTTACAGTCTCACGCCTGTTCCCCTGCACCACGACATGCCTCAATTTTATATTATTAATAAGTATTAAGTAAACTTAAAATATACTCATACTCAGTTTCACGCTGTATCCAGCACACAACAGGGTAGACAGAGGGAACTTGGGAACCTAGTGTTAATACACTCCGTTCCACTTCCGATCCCTACTTTCCGCTGAATTTAAGGCATTATGTGTTGAGTGGCGGAACTTAACGCTGCGTTTTGCCTTTTACCAGAGCGAAGAAATGAAATATTAAATATTAAAAATTGAAAATATTAAATATTTTATTTCCTCGACTGGTGATCGAACCCAGAACCTGTCGGTTACAGTCACACGCTTGTGCCGCTGCGCCACGACAGGCTAACTTAAAATATATTAATAATTATTCAATAACATTGTCATAACACTGGTATGGAAACCGCGTAATAGTACAGTGTACATTTAACTGGGTATTGAACCCGGAACATTACGGAATGCCGTACAGTCACCCAAATGAAAATAATAGCGCCATGCTATTCTGGTTCTTGTTACAAGATGATAAAGCTTAAATTACTTAGCATTGTTAAAGTTATTTGCAATTTATTAAAACTAAGGCAGTTCGTAAAATATATTTTTAATTGATGATAAACGAAATCATATACCTACTTAGATAAGAAAACACTATCAAATATATGGAAAAAAATCACGTCTTTTACTTTATATGTAATATCACCATTTTTGAAATGATCCACGGTTTTTCTTTTTCACGCTTTATTTTATTCACGCATTATCTCCTTTACGCTGTATCCTGCACCTGGCAGGGTAGGCAGAAGAAAATTGGGAACTTAATGTTAAGGCACTCCGCTTTATTCTCCACTTTTTGCTGTATTTATTGCATTAAGTATTCAGATTCTCAACGCTGCGCTTTTGTCATATTACCAGAAAGAAAAAAAAATAAATATTAAATATCTGTATTAAAATATTAATTTATATGTTATTTTCTTGAGTGTAGAGTGTTAAAACACTGAGTACGGCCGTACAAATTTTGAAGCACTACATACGTGTTGTGTGGCAAAACTCAGCAAGAAAGAGTAAGTGAACTCGAGTGGAAATCGAACCTACAACCTGTTGGCTTTACAGTTGCCAGTACCCCTGCGTAACTACAGGCCTGGAATGTGGAGAATATCTTAAAAAAATGATACGTCTTTTCTAATACATCATTAGAGTAAGTACATTAGTAAATAAGGAAACACCTTGACAAATAAACAATTTTTGAACCCGTGACATAAGAATATTATTTCAGCAAAATCTACCTTATGTAAATAAAAATAGAGGTCCTTTTGTACATTTTTAAAAACAAGGACGTAACTGATGACAATCGTAGGCATTAGCCACTTGATTACTATTTTTTGTTCTAATCGTGCACTAATGTAAGAGACCTTGGAGTTTTTTTTCATCTACTTAAAGGTTTTGTTTAGTGATAAGACAGTAACTGAGATAAGATGACACTGAGTAGATTGAGTGGGAACCTAGGAACCTAGTGTTAAGACATTCCATTCCCACTTAAGTTCTCCACTTTTTGTTGAATTTGTGAAATTGCGTGTGAAGTAGCGGAAGTCAACGCGCTGCATCATTACTACTAGAGCGAAGAAATGATAATAATTATTTCATTTCCTCGAGTAAGGTATGCTAAGACAGGCCTCTTTGTTAACTACTATCCTTTTTATAGATTGTTCGGGATATACCATAAATAATCATAATCTCATCTTAGGAAAGTGCTTGAAAATGACATGCTGCTAATCCAATTTTTCAAGAAACAAATCTTCATACTACCAAGAAGATCCAGGCTCCAGGCAGGTTCAGATAGTTAATTTCTTTAGGATCTATAGCGCCACAGATAAACATACAGACAAGTCCAACTTATAACAGCTCTTTTTGCATCGGGGGTTGAAAATTGTATAGTAATTTTCCTTTCGACCCATATTTATTACACGATTAACCGTTAACTTTATTAATTACTATGACATATGAATTAGAAGCCAGTAGTAACTACCATTTATTCAATTAAAAAACCGGCACAAGTTAATGTAACGTTCGATGTTAATTAAGCACTTATCGAAGTTAAGTATCCGTAGCGCGATTTAAAACAATCGTAGTTAATTTTAAGTTTACATTTAAAATTGTTCGTAAAATTAACTAAAATTTTAGCTTTACAATGTACCCCGGATTTGGTTGGTTCGAGGGAACATGGGACGTATTAAGATTTAGTGAACTTTCTTGTTCCCAGAGCAAATAGTTAATAATTTCTTCGTGTGGGTATTGGAAGCAACAACCTGTCGTGTGCAGTCACACATTTGTGACTGCACTCAAATAATTTTATATATGTACGTGTCGTGAACTATAATCTATTAAAATATTTATTCTCTACTTATTTACCTTTTACGTAAATGTTTTATAGCGTTTGACTAAAAGCGTAACTGTTATGAATTCAATATCAACTCAGGGAAATAAATTATTTTCAATAATTCATGAAGCTAGAAAAATAAAATAGATCTATCGTTGCGCTACGGCACAAGTGTGTGACTGTAAACGATAGGTTGTGGGTTCGATCCCCACTCGAGGAAATAAAAATTTTATATTTTATTATTTTTTCTTCGCTCTGGTAACAATGCAAAGTGCATCGTCCGGGGAAACGAAAGTGGAACGGAGTGTCTTAACACTAGATTCCCAAGTTCCCTCTGCCTACTCTGACATGTGCGGGATACAGCGTGAAGCTAAGTGAGTGAGAGTACAAAAAAAATACATATTCATATTGAGGTCTGTCGTGGTATAGTGCCCCTATACGAAGCATACTACTACGATAGATTGCTAAGCGGAGTGTACATATATGAATTTACAGCTTTGAACCGACTATTCCATAGAATAATAATTCAATATTCTGCAGGTACATCCGGTATAAAAAGTAAGCGTGGGCGGAACTTAAATAAGGCGCTGAGGCCTACAAAGTGGGAAAGTTTTATTTCTTTTGTTTCAGTCGTTCCTTTGTATCGTACATAATGATTGTCATTATTTTTATGTTTAATAACCCTTAAGACTGATTAATAATAGTTTTTATTATTATTAGCAACAATGGAAGATTTAAAATGAAAATGTATGGAGATGTTGTGGATTCAAATCGAGAAATGGGAGAATCTCTATTTCTTAGCTTCGCACTGTATCACGCACATTGCCGCTTTGCCTTGATACCAGAGCGAAGAAATGAAAATATTCAATATTTCTTCGAGTGGGGGTCGAACCCACAACCTGTTGGTTACAGTGACACGCTTATGTACCACTACACCACAGGCCTCTATATAAATATGTTTTTCTTTCCCAGCTACACGCTACAGCAAAGTAGGCAAAGTGAAAGAGTATTTCATACCCGACCTCGAGATACTGTCATATACAAAAATACAAGATATTATTAAATAGTACTAACAGTACAGTACCCAACATATTATTTAGCTTCACGCTGTATCTCGCACGAGGCAGAGTAGGCAGAGGGAACCCGTGAACCTAGTGTTAAGACACTCCGTTCCACTTCCGTTCCCCACTTTCTGCCGAATTTGAGGCATTGCGTGTTGAGTGGCGGAACTCAACGACGCGCTTTTACCTTATTACCAGAGCGAAGAAATGAAATATTAAATATTTAAATTGAAAGTATTAAATATTTCATTTCCTCGACTGGGGATCGAACCCAGAACCTGTCGGTGCGCCACGACAGGCCTCACCCTACATATAATATTTTCTACATTCAGAAATCATTTAACAAATTGAGGTTATAAACTAATTTACTAATGCGTGGGACGTGAGGCGATAGATTGATGATTCTTGACACTGACTGTTGTTGCTTGGTCAAATTAATGTTACTTTCTCAGTTTGTTTTTATTTTGTATGAGGCTTAACGGTTAAGACGTACCATTTCCCAATAAACGTATAAGTTTAGAGACATTGCAGGTAAGCGGCGTAAGTAAACGCCGCGTGTAGTAGCAAAGACATGAAAATGTTTTAAACTAGCGATTCACTTGCAACTTCGCCCGCTCGAAATACTGAAATATTCATTTACTAATCTAAATTAATATCGTGATATTATTACATTATATATATATATATATATATATATATATATATATATATATATATATATATATATATATATATAATTTATAATCCGATATGCCTAAAATCGGTATAGCCGTTTCTGGGAATATCTTGCAAAAACGCACAGACAAACACAAAAATTGAGAAATGCTCCCAATAACATATATCTTTGATATACAGACAGCGTTATAATTTTATTATATGTATAACTTTCCCCAAGTGAATATCAAAGTTATAACCATCATATTAAAATAAAAGGCTGATCCACAGTACCACGATGAACAAATATAAGATTTCGATATAAAAATAAAATAACGTGATACCGCCCACGTCGGTACCTCCAATAGATTGCCTAATGAATTAGCGCTTATCATTGTAACATCTACATAATATGTTCATCAGGTTATTAAGATATAAAACTAGTTAATGTTACATAATATTATTTTAATGAATACGCTCGTAAGGCACATTTTAGTAATTTGAAAATGTCTAAGAATTTGTACGTGGTGGGAATAGAACTTGCGATTATATAGTGAGGAAAGTGGGGAACGGAAGTGGAACGGAGTGTCTTAACATTGGGTTCCCAAGTTCCCTCTGCGTACGCTGCCATAGGCGGGGTACAGCGTCAAGCTGAGAGAGAGAGAGAGAGAGAGAGAGAGAGAGAGAGAGAGAGAGAGAGAGAGAAAGTGAGATTATTTAGTGCCGAAAAGTGTGACTATATTATGAACCGCTGAAAACTTTTTATAGATAAGTATCTTGTTTATACCTTCTAAGACATATGTAAATTAAGACACTCCATTCTGTTCCCCACGTTCTGTTGATTTTTAGGAATTAGATTTTGAGTGGCGGAACTCAACGCCGCGCCTTTCTTTCTTACCAGAGCAAAGAAATAAAAATATGAAATATTTGATAATATTAAATATTTCACTTCCTTGAGTGGGTATCGAACCTACAACCTGTCACCTTTACAGTCGTACACTTGTGACCCTGCACCACGACAGGCCTCAATAAGTATATATTTATATTCATTTCAAAAGTTTTTCTTTCACCATTTTTAGCCTCAGTTTTGTTTCGTTTATACCCCATATAACAGGGTTGACGGAGGAAATCTAGTAACATTGTGTTAAAACATTCCGTTACCATCAAGACTCCCTCTTTCCGCAAGTGGCGGAACTCAACGCCACGCATTTTGCTATATGTATGATAATAACAATATTTAATTTCTACGTATATATGTATGATAAGCGTATATTCAATCACTTGATTGACTGTAAAATGTTTTTAATGGCTGTTAAAGATAAAACGTAAATTAGCTGTGTTTATTGTATAACAGTAATTAAGTCGTTTTTTTTTTTAAGTTATATAATCAAAACGACAGAGATTATTTGGTGTTATTGTAGAAAAAAAGGTACCCAAAAACATTATTTTTTTTCACTACAACAAAGAGAACATAGCGTTAACAACAAAATTTTGATTTCCGCCGAAAGTGATATCACAAAAAGAGTTTCGGAACTCAACGCCGAGGTTTAAATATATAAATAATATGCAAAATCTATGTTGTATATTAATGATTAAACATATAATACTTTATAAAGAATATTTGTAACTAATTTATATAATTTGTATACTGAAAGTTTTCACTTCGTTTAAAATATAAGAGTTCCTATATTAAATAAGATTATTTCTCTTTAAACGTTTAAACCTTTGATTTTTTTTAGCTTCACGCTGTATCCCGCACGAGGCAGGGTAGGCAGAGGGAACTCGCGGGAACCTAGTGTTAAGACACTCCGTTCCACTTCCGTCCCCCACTTTCCGCCGAATTTGAGGCATTGCGTGTTGTGTGAGTGGTGGAACTCAAGCGGAGCCGCGCTTTGCCTTATTACCAAAGCGAAGAAATTAAACATTAAATATTTAAATTGAAAATATTAAATATTTAATTTCCTCTACTGGGTCATCGGGATCGAACCCAGAACCTGTCGGTTACAGTCACACGCTTGTGCCGCTGCGCCACGACAGGCTTCAATACGTCAATTTAATTTTCTAGTCTATTTATTAATAGATACTCAATTTATTGTAAAAATTATAGTCTCCTTAACAACTTTTGGTAATTATTTTTCAGGTTCACATTGTATATAGAAGACATATAGAAGGATAGGCTGAGGGAACTTGGGAACCTATTTAGTAAACTTAAGACACTTTGTTCCCATGAAGTCACTTATGTTCACCACTTAAGAAATTGTAGATGACAGGTGTAATCGTAGCGGTATAGCCTCTAAATGTAAGCGCGATGATGGCAGCCTCGATTCTCATTTAAACTATATAGAAAAATTACATTTTCCTTGATTTATTAGACTAAGTACAGCGTTGCCGCCACCCAACACAATATCTCGATGTTGAAAGAAAACAGACAAAATATATACTTAAGCGTTGCTTACAAATATCAGTATTTTAATGATCGATAATCGAACCTACACTTCCAAGTGTGAAGTCCCATAAATATTTAACACATAATTGGTTGAGCATATAGAAACTATCGCATATTTTAGTAAAGAAAACAAATGGAACTATTTAAATAAGGTAACGGTACAAAAGTACGGTTCGTGCCCCCACGCATCTAGAGGTAAAATTCATGAATGAAACGACTTAACTATAGAAGGTATTCATAATATTGTAATATATATTTTAAAGGGACTGTTTAAATTGATATTTAATATTTCAGATTTATATAATGCAAAATTTTTTTTGGCTTTACGCATAACTGGCAGGATACGCAGAGGGAACTTGAGAATTAAGTGTTAAGACACTCCGCTTTACAGTAATATTTCTCGAAATTTTATACGTTATTCATAGTTTATATATATATATATATATATATATATATATATATATATATATATATATATATATATATATATATATATATATATATATATATATATATATATATATATATATATATATATATATATATATATATATATATATATATATATATATATATATATATATATATATATAATATATATATATATATATATATATATATATATATATATATATATATATATATATATATATATATATATATATATATATATATATATATATATATATATATATATATATATATATATATATATATATATATATATATATATATATATATATATATATATATATATATATATATATAAGTTATTTTTAGCTTCATTAATGTAATAACGCAACAAAACAAAATAGAGATTTTTATTTTTTTTGGATGTAGGGATATGTTTGTATGTCCGTTCGTACGCGTTAATCTCAGAAACAGTTATCCAAATTTAAATCCAATTTTGATTATTAAATCTTGGCAGCCAAACATCAATATTTAGTGTTTATTTTATATAAATTGGTTGATAGACAAAACAGTTACGTCAATTTAAAATAATTATTTCGACAAAATCGTAACAAAATTTTCATTTAATTAGCTGAAATTTTAGTTTCAAATGTATAGATATTGTCACAAAAATGTTAACTTTATTAGAACAAGAAAGTAATTGAGATTAGTAAATAAAATATAAAGATTAGAAATCAGTAATTCAAGCGGGCGAAGCCGACGGCAGCTCGCTAGTATAATATATATGTGTCCATGCAATGCTCGAAATCATAGTTTTAGAAACATGAGTCTAAGCTCGAGTAGTAAACTAGAATCTCTAAAGAGCTCCATTTAACAGATCCTGGCTCAGTCTGGTTACTATATAATCATAATATTAGCTATGTATAACTTGAGGCCTGTCGTGGCACAGCGGCACAAGCGTGTGACTGTAACCGACAGATTGTGGGTTCGATACACACTCGAGGAAATGAAATATTTAATATTTTCAACTTAAATATTTCATGTTTTCATTTTTTCACTCTGGTACAAGGCAAAACGCGGCGTTGAGTTCCGCCACTCAACACGCAACGCCTCAAGTTCGGTGGAAAGTGGGGAACGGAAGTGGAACAGAGTGTCTTAACACTAGGTTCCCAAGTTCCTTCTGCCTACTCTGCCATGGGCGGGATACAGCGTGAAGCTGAGTGAGTGAATGTATAACTTAAGGCCTGTAATGGCACAGGTACACAAGTGGGTAAACCGTTGGAACCAAAGGTTGTACATTCGATTTCCACTCGAAGAAATGAAATATTCTATAGTTTATTTTTTTCGCTTTAGTAACAAAGCAAAACATGACATAGAGTTTCTTCAATACCTTAAATTGGGCGAAAAGTTGAGAACAGAATGGAGTGTCTTAACACTAGGTTCCCAAATTTCTTCTGCCTACTCTGCTATGTGCAAGATACAGCGTGAAGCTGGAAGCTTTGCTTAGCAGTTAGTACGTGCCACAAGCATCTTACCAAGATTACGGAAGGACATTTGGTCGGGATTTCTTTTAATTTGATGCCAGACAGTTTAAAAAACTTCAGTCTATAACCAATAACAACGTGATAGTGAGAGACAGAGCGGAGAATGTAATGTTTTTTTTTTAAATTCAGAAATGTCTATAATACCTTGGACCACACATTCTTTTAAAAGTGAATTTGGTGTGGTTTCGACAGAAAAATAATATTTCCATTTAAATGATGTTGTAGGCGTCTTTATTAATGACAGCGAAGTGTATTATAACAAATTAAATTGTTATTTATGTTAAAGTATGTATGTCAAGTATTGGAGCTATTTTTAATTAAAATTATTTTACGTAGTTTTTTTTTAGATTCTCTTGTATAGCAGGTTAAGGCAGAGGGAACTTGGGAACCTGATGTTAAAAAACTGTTCCTATTTAGATATATTCGCAAAAAAGGCATCGCGTTATATTATTAAAATTAATAAACTTTAAAAAAGCTTCTGTTTCTTCTTCTATTCAGCGGAAAAAAAACAATAAACTAAAATATCTAGAACGAATATTTTCTTTGTAAAGAAGAAACATAAAAGTAAAAGAAAATTAATAAATACGTAACTGCTGTTATAAGTTTGCAAAGAAGTTATAAATCTGAAAGCACATTTTTACTAATGAAACTAATAATAACGTACCCAAATCATGTCGGATCGATACATTTTGTTTAAGATTACGGTATATACCGCAAATAACTTGATAGACTGCGGGAACTTGGGAACCTAGTGTTTAGATACACTGTATCGCATCGAGACATTGTGTGGTGAGTGGTGGGGTTTAACGCTGCGCTTTGACGAACACATATAAGTATACGATTTATGCCAAAATGTCCATCGTGGTTAAGCAGCATCATTCCAAACCAGTTGGCTTCATTCTCGATTAGAGAATTTTGTTAATATCATTTTCTTACTTGTATTAATACAAATTGCGGCGTTAAGTTCCGAAATTGTATCTAAAATATCCCAATTCACGTGGAAACTGGAAAGCAGAGTATCTAGATACTAGGTTTTCTCTGCCTTCCCTGGAGTACAATGCGGAGTTAAAAAATATATTTTTTATGTCACATGAAAGGCAGAAAGAACTTAGGAACCTAATATACACTCCATTCCGTACCCCACTTTCCCCCGAATTTAAGGCATGCGTGTTGAGTAGCTGTAACTTAACGCCACGCTTTGCCTTGATACCAGAGCGACGCGCTGAAAATAACAAAATATATGTCAATTTTTACAGATTCAATCAATTCAATTTTTACAGTTCCACGCTTGTATCCTTGGGCCACGACATGCCTAAGAAAATATATTGTCTTTTTTTTTTAGCTTCACGCTGTATCCTGCACGAGGCAGGGTAGGCAGAGGGAACCCGGGAACCTAGTGTAAAGACACTCCGTTCCACTTCCGTTCCCCACTTTCCGCCCAATTTGAGGCATTGCGTGTTTAGTGGCGAAACTCAACGCCGCGCTTTGCCTTATTACCAGAGCGAAGAAATAAAACTTTAAATCTTTTAATTGAAAATATTAAATATTTCATTACCTCGACCGGGGATCGTACCCAGAACCTGTCGGTTACAGTCACACGCTTGTGCCGCTGCGCCACGTCTGGCCTTAAAATATATTGTAAATGGCTTTTATATACAAGATTTGAAATCAAAACCTTCATCATTAAACACTAATCTCTCACTCCACATTGCATCTTTACAAATCATTGCCAACAGTTAAAATTCAGTAAAACACTTGGCTAAAATTGAAATCTGAATACAAAAGAGAAGCCAATAAAACCGCACATTGCGTTTGAAGCTGGTATATACGTAGTTTTATAAAAGGGGGGAAACCAGGCCACTGTACTAGTGCGCCGAATCGATACACTTTGCGAGTTGAGTGCCGAATCGTCTACATATGACGCCATGGCTTTGTTAGGGTGCATATGATTTTGCGTGTACATTTGTATATATATATATATATATATATATATATATATATATATATATATATATATATATATATATATATATATATATATATATATATATATATATATATATATATATATATATATATATATATATATATATATATATATATATATATATATATATATATATATATATATATATATATATATATATATATATATATATATATATATATATATATATATATATATATATATATTCTTTATTGCACTTCATACAAATAAAAAAGAAAGAAATTGTTAACAATGATGGACTGATATTAGCCAGATGTACAGGTGTACACGCATGTCCAAGGCGCAAGCGACATATGGTCGATATTATCTTCCGTTAAATATTTTTTTGAGAATTTAACCATGGCCGCCTGGGGATATTAGGTTAAATCGCAGCATTTTTTGCTAATAGAAGCCTGTCATGGTAAAATAGTGATAATGTGTATGAAAGTATTAAGTTTTGTTGACATTGAACCCCACCACTTAACACGCAATGCCACACAATTCAGTGAAAAGTGGGCCACAGAACAGTGTCTCATCACTAGGTTCCCTTGTTTCCTCTGCTTATCATGTCATATGCAGGATACAGAGCTATATGCGTATATAGTTATACTTATATCGATACCTCTGCCTGCTTTACTATAAGCGGGATACAATATATAAATAACGTATAAAAATACTTTTATTTTAAATTTAAAAGCATACGCATATTATTCAATTACTAATTAAAACTGAGTTAAACAAACCAACCAGTTAGTTAACTCATGTGTACATATTCTACCAAGATATATAATATTATCATATATTTTTATTCCAGTCCAACATTTTTTTTTCTAAAACCACAGTCGCCCTACGCCTCTATCACCCGCACAAGTCAGTAGCCGAGTCAAGAGCTCTTGCAGAATATTGTACGGTACGTGCCATTAATAGCGATAGCTTTGTATTGCATAGAGTCAGGTGGCGATAGTAATTGATTTAACTGAGGTCTTACGATTCATTAGAACGTGGTATGTTAGTGATACGTGTCTGCATCCAATTAATGATTGGAAGAAAGTAATTGGGATGTTAATTGGCGGAATTCAACGCTGCGTTATATATAGGGTGTTCAATTATGAGAGTCTATGTTAAAATGGATTATTAGCGTTAAGTTTCGCAACGTAGATCTAGACTAGGATTCACTATGAATGAAAGAAGTAAGATCGAAAAATATATAAAAATTTTATTTACAGTATCCGTAGTTTTAAAGAAGAATTAAAAGAAATTTGATTTGTAATCCGCACATCGCAAAGTAAGCAGTGAACATTTGGGAACCTAGTGTGAAAATAATCCGTTATTATTCTTGAAGTAGAGCAGTTTGAGTAGCGTCTCATTAAAATAATAGATTTTTTTTATAGTTTAGTATTGAAACACTGTTCCCATTAAAACACTTCTACTCCGTTCTTCAATTATCACTGAATTCGTCAACTTGAGGCATTCAATTTTGCCAAATATTAATACAAAAAAAATTAAAAAAAAGATATATCATTTAATTGTTTTCTACTTTAATCTTTCTTTATTATTTTCAAAAAACTGCTCCTTTTTTAATAAACGTACAATACTTTACGTTTATTAAAAATACAAGGATAATCTTCTTACTCTAAATGAACAAAAATGTTTTGTAAATTGTAATGAATCTTCCTCTCCCCATTTCGTCTATATAAGAATATATATATATATATATATATATATATATATATATATATATATATATATATATATATATATATATATATATATATATATTATATATATATATATATATATATATATATATATATATATATATATATATATATATATATATATATATATATATATATATATTTATATATTATATATATATATATATATATATATATATATATATATATATATATATATTATATATAGTATATATATATATGTATATATATATATATATATATATATATATATATATATATATATATATATATACGCACGCACACACACACAGTGCATTGAAACCAATCTTCTGAGTGGATATATAAAAGTGCTTAAAGTTAAGAAATGCATAAAAACTACTTTATCTGACTTTGTCTATATAAATATCTATATTATTTTAATATTAGCTGAAATGTTTGTATGGTTGAACGCATTAATCTCAGGAACTACTAGTTTGAATTGGAATTTTCTTATCACATCTATCGTATAAGGCTATACATATTATTATTTTTTAGCTTCACGCTGTGTCCTGCACTTGGCGAGGTACTAGGCAGAGCCTATTAGGGAACACAGTATTAAGACAATCTGTTACCATTAATATAATTCCGGTACACCACTATGAAGTATTTCATATTGAGTGGCGGAACTTAACGCCTTCCTTTGCTCTATTATAATAGTAATCAAAGAAAAGTTTTAAATATTTTACTACCTTTAACCCACAATAGACCTCATTATACGTTTTGATCCTTTATTTAGGATGATTTTTTCACAAAAAACACCACGTAAGTTAGGCATATACACTCAAATCACTAAAAATGAACTCTCCGTTTTCAACATCAGTATGAGGACACTTATACAAATTCAAGTTTAACCAACAAAATGCAAATAGAAATGATTTATTCCATAATAAAGTGAACAAAACGTTAAACTACTGAACTCAACTTATTTTCAACAGATGGTGGAACACGCTGCAAGAATAACTGAGCCATAGCTTACTCGTAATATTTCAGCTTCGTCCAAATAGATTCCAAAGAGGAATTTCATATTTTGCATTTTCAGGCAATCATTGTTAATATATTGAGGCCTGTCGTGGCGCAGTGGCACAAGTATGTGACTGTAACCGACAGGTTCTGGATTCGATCCCCACTTGAGAAAATGAAATAAACAAAATATTTTCAATTTAAATATTTAATGTTTGCATTTCATACCTCTGGCAACAAGGCAAATGGCGGCGTTGAGTTCCGCCACTAAATACTCAATGTTTCAAATTCAATATTTTTAACTGTTTACGCGTACGTGGTAGTTTTTAATCAGAGGTAATTTTGATCCGCCATACAACACGCATTGTATAGGACTCGATAAACCTGGATAAAAATTTTGAGGCCTGTCGTGGTGCAGCGGCACAAGCGTGTGCCTGTAACCGACAGGTTGTGGATTCGATCCCCACTCGAGGAAATAAAATACTTAATAATTCAATTTAAATATTTAATGTTTTCATTTCTTCGCTCTGGTAATAAGCCAAAACGCATCATTGAGTTCCGCTAATCAACACGCAATGCCTCGAATTCGGCGAAAAGTGGAGAACGGAAGTAGAACGGAGTGTTTTAACACTAGGTTCCCAAGTTGTCGCTGCCTACCCTGCCATGTGAGGGATACAGCGTGAAGCTATATTTACAATAGTAATATACTTTTAACAATCTTTTACTCTGTCCCACAACAATATATAAATAAATCAATGTTAATTAAACTGTTAGCGTAAAATAAACTATAATATTTAATATATCCTAAATAATTTCCCAATCAAATATATTCTTATTGAAAACAAAAGGGCTCTGCGAATGGGATTCGGGCACTTCCGGTTGGCAGCGGATGGCCTAATAACGTACATCCGGTCGGAGCTTGATTGCGGATGAGACCTGCGTGCAATCAAAGATTATTCAGAACTGTAAGAGTAGGTATAGAGGATAATCGTGGAGCAGTGGCACAAGGATGCGACTGTAAACGCGATCAATTGTGGTTAAACCATTACTGGAGGAAATGAAATATTTAATATTTTCATGTCTTCGCTTTGACAACAAGACGAAGTGCGGCGTTGAGTTCCGCTACTCAAACGCAATGCCTCAATTTCGTCAAAAAGTTGAGAACGGGACGGGTGTCAATAACTTTTTCGTATGATAAATGCAGAAATCTTGAGAGTAGACGTACAGCAGATTACATCGAAATGATTGACGTCATATATAATAATAATAGCCTTAAGTATTCTCTCGAAAAAGTTCAAATCAGTTCTTGAGATTAATTCAATCAAACAAACAACACAGACGTATATTCACAGACAGATATACAGACCAATTCTCTTGCATCAAGGCTTAAAAATTCAATATGAACACTACATCGTATAATCCAGTTTCCATAGCCTTCAGTACTTAAGTTCAGAGCGGCCAAAACTCGTCAACCGTACTATACATGCGCCTACTGACATTACGGTTCCCAAATGTTTCGGTTACATACTTTTCCCATTAAGTCATTACAGCATCCTCAGTTTAAGTGGCCGTTATATCTCCATATTTGTATATACGTATGTAACGATACCATTTCTTAGAAAACCTCTTTAGGATACTTGAAAGATATTAATTAAGTATATACTCATATGAATTTGAAGATCGATTCTGTTGTAAGAACGAATTATAGCTTTGATTTCTTGAAAAGGACCGGTATCGGTTGGGATTTATTACTTTATTTTTTTATTCTTTATTTTATATTATATTATTCAGACCTATCTGGCTAAGACACTCCGCTCGCATTAAGACACCTCCGTTCTCCACTTCCAAATGAGATATTGCGTGTTGAAAGGCGGGACTCAACGCCGTGCTTTGCCTTTTAACCACAGTGAATTAAAATATAAAATATAGTTATTTCCTCCAGTAGGAATCGTGCCCACAATCTGTCACGTTACACGCTATGCCATGACCGCATCTCGAATTCTTAGGATCATAGTATGTTTTTATTGTATAAGATTATTTCTTTACTGTAGCACAGGGGCATAAAGTTGTGGGTTCTGCCCCCACAAGAGGTAATGAAATGTTTCATATAATAACAAAGCAAACCGCGGCGTTAAGCTCCGCAACTCAACACGCAATGTCGCAAATTCAGTAGAAAATAGGAAACGGGAAACGAGTATCTTAACAATAGGTTCACTGACAAGAACGGGATACAACGTGAAGATAAAAAACAATAATAAAAAAAAATGCACGCTTGCAAAAATAAAAAAAAACCGATAGCAAAAATTGCTCAAAATACTAAAACACGCTCTGAGGGTAGTAAAATGCATGCCTCTCCCGTACAAGTGGAAATTCTGTCCATTTCCGCCGACGAATTGCTTCATGACCTTAGAACTGTTTACTATTAGAAATGGCGTATTGAGTATCATTGTCGAGACTGTTATAGCTTCATGTAGATTCAAAGACTTTGGCCGAGTTCTGAAGCATTGTCTATGGAGCGGCGTAACTTTGCCTCGTTGACAATGTTTGTTATTGTAATCATAATTAAATAACGTATCGTTTTGTATCTTTGTAATGATTTATTATCAATGTTTTAAAAAATGTTACCGTATACAATGACCGTTTTGAGGCCTGTCGTGGCGCAGCGGCACAAGCGTGTGACTGTAACCCACAGGTTCTGGGTTCAATCCCCAGTTGAGGAAATGAAATATTTAATATTTTCAATTTAAATATTTAATGTTTCATTTCTTCGCTCTGGTAATAAGGCAAATCGCGGCGATGAGTTCCGCCACTCAACACGCAATGCCTCAAATTCGGCGGAAAGTGGGGGAAGAAAGTGGAACGGAGTGTCTTAACACTAGGTTCCCGGGTTCCCTCGGCCTACCCTGCCTCGTGCGGGATACAGTGTGAAGCTAAGAAAGAAAAAAAAAAAAAGTATACAAAGACAATTTAATTTTAACTAAGAAAAAAGTGCGATAACGTCATGTTTGCACCGACTGAGCGTTATAACTATTAACAGTAAGTACATAATATCTGGTTAATATAAATATGCTATACAGACACTCCCCCTAGGAACTATCAAACACAAGTTTTAAATTAATTAACATCCCCAACCCAAAAAATGACTTCTATCCTGGAAAAGTGCTAATATCTTAAACTGCATTTTATAGTACCTATAGTTAAAAACTATCGCAAGAAATAAAGCTTTCAACATAAGAAAACCATACTAAAATCGGTCAATTCTTTCAGAAGCGAAATTGCCACTCACATAAACAGATCAAACTAATAACTCCCTTTTCCGTGGGAAGTTAAAAACATTACAAATATACCTAATATTACTCTGCACAAGTTTGAACCTGCAACCATAGATACTATATCATAATGCCACTTTTATAATTTTTATTCTACATTTCATACTAACAACTACAATTTACTATATTACAAAAACTGAATCTATTCTAAGCGTAGAAAGTTTAAAATGCCTCTACATTAAACAGTGACTTCTATACAATGAAAATATATCCTTATTTCAATAGACATAAGGTTGATTTTCAGTACAGCTGGTTTAGAGCAAAGTGAATTCAATAAGGACTCTTTGAGCAACTGTGTTGCGGTTTTTGCAGGATGTATGTATTTCAATCTGTGGTATATTTTTTTTTAATATAAGAGTGACGTTTTTTTATATATTTTCATGTATATCAAGAAAATGAGTGCACTCACTCAATCATCTTCAGGCTTCACTCATTCACTCAGCTCACTCAGCGCAGCTTCAAGCACATGACAAAGCAAGCAGTGGTAACCTTATAACCTAATATTAAGACACTCCGTTCCATTCAAACTTCCTATTTTCCGTTGAATTCAATTGAGGCATTGCGTGTTGAGTGACGAAATTCAACGCCGTGGATTGCCTTGTTCCCAAAGTGAAAAATTGAAACACTACGTATATAATATAAAAATATTTCGTTTCTTCGAATGGGGATTGAACCTAAGGAGAACTTAGATTAACAACTATCTTATGTACTACGACCCTACGGGAAATAGCTTTACGCTTTATCCCGGAAATAGATGGTCCGGCCGAAGGAACTTGGGAACCTAATATTATTAAATTTTCTTTTAAATACTCTAACAGTACTATCTATCGTAAGTACAGATAATAACATCTTCAATAAGGAGTTATACATTTTTTGAAATATCCACGATGTACTCCGCATATAGGAGGATAGGTAAAGGCAACTTAGAAAAATACTGTAAGCATCCTTTTTTTTCTTCTTTAAAACACTACCGTTCAGACCGTTCATTGCGTTGAGTCGTAAATGTTGTAATTCAACGCCAAACTTCACCTTGTTACCAGAGCGAGGAAACGAATATACTAAGCGCGCCTACAGCGTAATGACAGGCCTCAAGGAACATCACCTTTAAAATATAAAAAATTAAGCAAATCTCTCGAGACCAGAGATACAGGTATATACATATTTGACTAACACCAACGCAGAGAGAACAGAGCTTTGTAGAAATTACGCTACAAATTATCAAAACTGGCGTCCGCTTGGGACGTGTTTATCTTGTTATGTGCCATAGCACTTGCAGGTGCAATCTAACCGAGAAGTTTAAATTTAACTTAGATAGTTATTTTAAAGCTTTGTTATCAATTTACGTTACGAATTCGCATTGTCTGTCGTGTTTAGTTAGACAATAGTTAAATCTTAGTATGGAGGTGAATCTTACTAATATTATCTATGTGAAAGTTTGTGATGATGAATGTTAGTTCCACTTTCACGCAAAATTTGTTCAATATAGCTTAAAGGCCTGTCGTGGCGCAGCGGCACAAGCGTGTGACTGTAGCCGACGGGTTGTGGGTTCGATCCCCACTCGAGGAAATGAAATATTTAATATTTTCAATCTAAATATTTAATACTTTCATTTCGTCGCTCTGGTACAAGGCAAAACGCGGCGTTGAGTTCCGCCCCGCAACAGGCAATGCCTCAAATTCGGCGGAAAGTGGGGAACAGAAGTGGAACGGAGTGTCTTAACACTAGGTTCCCAAGTTCCCTCTGCCTATCCTGCCATGTGCGGGATACAGCGTGAAGCTGAGCAATAATGTAAGCTACATTTATTAAAATAACAAATATGCTGTTATTTATGTGAAGATTTTATCTAATTTAGACGTAATGAACCAATTTTGATGGAACTTTGATTATTTTCTTATCTGGATTATAACATAAAATCAGAAATGATCGCTGCTGCCCAACTCAAGACACTGCGTTTCATGTAGTGTAGCTTAATACCAGAGTTGAGTATGGAATAAGCCGACGGCCATTTCATGTACAGTTTGATATTATCTTACTAATACTATTAAATAAAAGTTTACGAGGATTCATATTTGTTGTTTATCTCAGCTTCATACTGAATCCCGCACATGGCAGGGTAGGCAGAGGGAACTTGGGAACCCAATGTTAAAACACCATTAGGTTCCCAACTTTCCGCCGAATTTAATCTATTGCGCGTTGAGTGGCGGTAATCAGCGGCGCGCTTTGCCTTGTTACCAGAGTGAAGAAATGAAGACACAAATTATTTAAATAAAAAATATTGAATATTTAATTTCCTCGAACCCACAACCTGCTACGTTTAGAGTCACATGCTTATGTCCTTGCACTACGACAGGCCTCTTTAACATTTGTAGTAATGTATATTTTTGTTAAAATAGGTCAGATTGGGGAACGGATGTGGAGCGGAGTGTCTTAACACTAAGTTCCCAAGTTCCCTCTGCCTACCCTGCCATGTGCGGGATACAGTGTGAAGCTGAGGTAGTCGTGGCGTAGAAGCACAAGCGTGTTATATAAACACGATAGGTTATGGGTTCGATCCCCACTTAATTATATACAATATATTTTCATCATGACAACTAGGCGTAAGCGAAGCTTTGACAACCGTACCTTAATAGGCAATGCCTCAAATTTGGCGTAAAGTGGGAAACGGAAGTGTATTGCCGGTAACATAGTGCCTATGAGCGTCCGTGTATGTAAATGGTATCATTTGGTTATACAATCAATTTAACCAGGCGAAGCCGCAAAAGAGCCGCTAGTCTAATAGCGTACAGATATACAAGTAATTATGCATCAAATTCAAATTTAATTATTTTTATTAGAATAACAAGTTATAATCTTAATGTTTGAACGTCAAACAACTTACCACCGGTTCACTAATGTAACTACATCAGACCTGAGAAGAACAGGCACGTGAAACTGAGCGAGACTTGTCCTTTTTTTTAATCAAAAGTTTAGCCTACATTTTATAGTGACTTACCGTAATTAGAAATCATTTTCTATAGTAAATTGAGTACTGCAGCTCCATAATGCATTAAATTACCTGCAACAAACAAGTTGAAATTAAAATTTGTTAAAAGTTTGCAATTTTTAATTTACGTACTACTTATTAAAGTGTTCGTGTAACTTTATTTCGTTGAGTAAAATAGAAATACGTTTATGTTAGACAAAAAATTGAGTACTCAAGAGTGCAGTTGTTAATTATTTAACATTTGCAGTCTCGATAGGTTATAGATTCATATCCTATAAAGAGACGATATAGATTTAAAACTCAGCTGGCAATGTTCTCAAGTCGACCCATTGTATACTTCCCATTTTTTTTGAAATGTGCAAAATGAATGTTTTTACAGTAGTTTTTTTTACCTTTTTATAATTTGGTAAACAGTTTGGTATAAAGGGAGTTTTGATAAAATACTACGTTCTGTATTTTTTTCCGAATTAACACTATGTATTTAATGGCGGAACCTAACGCCGCGTTTTCAATTTAAGTAAATTCTATATAAACAGCCCAGTATCTTAACGCTGAGATAACTTACCTCCTCCTTGTGGTATACAGCGTAAAAGATTAAAAAAAAAACATAATTTCCCCGAACGAGAATCGAAGATGCACTCATCTCGTAGATAAAACACTGTACCACTGAACTGCCCTGGTTAAATTCAGTAGCGTCATTATACAATTGTATTTCACAGTATCGTACAAAGTTTATTTCCTATAGAAACATTGGCCTGTCAATTATATTTGCCACTCGACGTTAATATTAATACAGAACGACATCTGCTTCAGACAGAGGGTGAAATGAACTGAGAATTAAGATTATTTATACGTATATTAAATAGTTTTAGTATTTAGTTTTCTTTAATTTCACGCTCCATATTGCACATAACAAAGTTAAGTAGAGGGAACCTGGGAACCTAATATTAAAACACTGTGTTTTTTAATGGAAATAATACGACGCCACCACGCCTTGCATGTTGAGTGGAGAATAATTGCCGTTAGTGTTTTATTGGGAACGCAATATAGGTTCCCTTTACCTTATCTGTAAAATGAGGGATACAGATCAACACTTTAAAAAAAAAATACAGTTATTGAAGTGAAACTTCTTTAGGCGCATGAGGGTAAAATTTTTTACAGATGAAACGTCACGCCGGTATGCAACGGAAGTGTCGGAAAAGAGAGAGAGAGTGATCGAGACCGATTGAGAGAGAGTAAGACAGGGCGAACGTAGCATGAGCAACTAGCCGTGGAGTGACTTTGTGAATAAAGGACAATGACATGCAATTTATAAACATAAATATTCACGTGTTTTATACTATAATACTCAAATATTAGTATAAAACGGACACTTCAGATTCTCATAAACATATTAAATAGTATAATCATTGATATAATCGCATCCTATTAAGCCCGCCGGCCATTGTAAATAAATAAAAACAAAATAAACGTTTCAGCGCTTTAGTGAAACTGCGATTTATTGCCCGTTTAATGCTAACAAAATGTATGCAGCGCTAAAGCGCTTGGCAATACTACATTGACTTACTTTTTTGACATGTCAAAATCAAATGTCAATCATTCGTCTCTCTCACTCTTGTTGTTGCTTGTTGCAGCGTCTGATTGTTTTCGATTTCCATTTTTTTTTGGTTTTTGTATAAATAAAGTCTAAATAACAACTTCACTAGAACAGCGGATTTACTCCTGAAATAATGACTTCTGGCAGTGATTTACAGACCTACAGACGACAACTTACACTAATAACAAACACATTACAACAGGTGAATAATATTTTGGAAAAACTTAATCCTGTGGAGGAATTTAATACTAATAATTATTATATTTTTTAAAAATAAACAATGTTTAAGTATTATTTTCATTTCTAGGTTCGTGCATCACATTATATTTGCCATTCATGTTGGCATCAAGGTGATTGTGCTACTTAGCTTTATTCATCAGCTTCAACTTCTAGAGCTAATTTTGTTCATATTTTAAAATGTGTTCATAGTAATATTGATATTAATAGGATGAGAAGACACTTTATATGATGATTCCATTTTTAATACAACAACACCACTATTGGTGTGTTCATTTTTATTTAAACTGATATGCCATTACTTCCAAATATTTACATTATTTTAATTAAATTAGATTCATGTACATCAGAAACATAGCAAAGATTGAATTCAACCTCTAGGTATGCTTCCTCTATATGGCATACACAAGTATATTGACTTTTTAGGTGTAGGTATATAATCACAATTTAACCATTATTTCCTTTTAGATACAAACACTAGATGTCATATGCTACAGAAGAGCAAAGATGCAAAATAGCTATCAGAAAATATTATATTTTAATAGATGCTACTCTGAATGGCAGATGTGCTATAAAAAATATTGATGTAATTGTATTGTTGGGTGCAAAACCATTGGTTGCTGCGCTCATATAATGGCTAGTATAGTACATAATTAAGCAATGCACGAGACATATCATTGAACCTCCTGCACAGTTTTTGGATGATAAAGATGATGACAACCATAATTTAATTATAAAAGGAACTACTGTAATGTTTAATGTCATGATTTTTAGAAATAAAGATCTTCTTCTGAAGTATTTATTGTTTTATTTCATTTTCATAGGTAAATTGCTTATTTTAAACAAAAGCTGCCTTATGAGCTAATTAGAAATAAGGCTAAAATGATGATGATTAAAAACTTTAACTGGCAATTTATTGACAGAACACTAGAGGTTCCCTTGTCTTATAATCAAGCTCCTCAAGTGTTCTGTTAATAAATTGACAGCTAAAGTTTTCAACCATCATCATTTTAGCCTTATTTCTAACTTTTATATATTGAGATCGAATTTTTAGTATGACCAAACATGGTTGAACATTTTCAAAGCAATAATGATATTCTTAGGCTAGACCATTTGACAGTTTAATTTGATGTTTTTGATCCTCTTAATGGTTATTATAGACTAGTGTTTAGATAGACACGAGATCACATGCATGGCAGTCTACCGATCTTGGCTATTTAATTTCATGAAGCCGAGGCATTTAAGGGATTTAGTTGAGCCAGAGTGACTGTGAGTTTTTCAATATATAGACTAACAAACCTATACCTATTTTGATATCACTGACATAATGGTATGAATCGCTAATCTGTATTTAGTAAGCGACTATTATATTAAATCAATATATTCTACTTTTGTATTGAGTAGAAGATATTGATTTAATATAATCGTCGCTTTATACATTTTTGACAGATTATTCCTAGAGATATCTGTCAAAAATATAACCTCAAAATTCAAAACATTTTTGTGTTTAATACGATTCTCTGAAGTGTCCGTTAATTATATTGAATTTGAGTCGAATGTATACGTTATTTAGAACCTAAAAAAAATTTTTTTGTAACGAACAGCCTTGGGGCCAACAATGTATGAGCGAGGAACAATGTCCTTTGTAAGTTTTCCTGTATCAAGCAATTATTCGAAGTAAGTAATATATCTGTTATCTTTTTGTTTATTTACAATTTTTTATGATAATTGGTTTGAAGGTTAGGTAGTTTTAATATTTACAAATAACATGTGGTATTTCAACTTGCCACTCGTCATTTGATAATTTAATAAATCATTTACCATAAAATAAAAATATTTCATAAATTCGCTTTTCTAAATTTTGAATTCAAAAACAAAACTTAATTAATAATTTCTAATATTGACAAAAAACACGTGGAATTTTTATTTACAATTCGTCATTTGAGATTTCAATAAATCATTGTGCATAAAATACTAATAACAATATTTCATAAATTTTTTCGACGAAATTTTAATTTAAAAATTGGAATTTCTAGAGTTATCATTAATTTACAAAAATTTTGTATATATTTAAATTGGATTAGGTATTTTTAATATTTACAAAAAATCACGAGGAATTTTAATTTAATATTCAACATCTGAGATTTGACTATATTATTTTTCAAACAATATAAAATAAATTTATTTTAATAATTCTCTTTAATTATTTTTATTTTAATGACAATTAAATTCCTAACCTATCTTCGTTTTTCCCTTCCTCATAATCTTGGAAATTTAAAGTTTTAGATTTGTATAAATATAAACAAGATTTATAAATTAGTTCGCCAAAGAAGTTTCACTTCTGACATGTGTACTTTGTACGCACGCGTATTTTTTTTATTTTATTTAAAGTGACATTCCACACTTAGGAAATAATAATAATAAATTTAAAAACATAAAAAAATTTTGAACGAAGCAGGATTTGAACCTATGCTAACAACATAAATAAGTTGTAACAAGCGTATAAGAATTTCGACGTAGCTTGATAAGAACGTACAGCTTAGTTGGTTAGAGCGCTTGGACGGTTTTCAAGAGGCGCGGGTTCAAATCCTGCGTCGTTCAAAATTTTTATACGCTTTTAAATTAGATATTTCTTTAATTATACTTTCATTTCGAAATGACTTCATGTAATTTATTAATAAAGTTGCTAAAAATACATTAAAGAAACTGAAGTTCGTTTCAATGAAGACATAAAATCAACAGACAGCAACACGAACTGCAAACTGCAAACTTTCCCCGTCTTCATATAAAATATATACGCGTACTTTGTACATAAGAAATTGCATACTCAGATTTAGTGTTTTCTTAATGGTAAATAATAATGGTTTTGCAACATTAAAATGTCAAGGTTAAATGATTATATTTAAAAAAAATGTTATGTACTTGGCGAAAGATTTTTTGTTGGCGTTAATTCACCTTAGGTACTTGGGAACCTAGTGGAAAAAACACTTAGTTATCATTGGGTACCTTAGTTTACCAAAGTCGATTTCTTCGTCGATTCTTGAGGTACTGCACGCTTAGCCTCGTTATCAGGGCATAAAAAAAATATATAAATTTTCCCGAGCGTGAATCAAACCCGCAACTATCACTTTTCCAGTCCCATACATGAAGTAATAACAATATTTTGTTGTTATTTAATATTTTTTTATTTTATCAATAATTAATTGAAATAACTACCAGAAAACAATAATTATATAAATTACCTATATAAATAACTTATAAAAGTCACATGAAGTATCAGAGTCACTCACAAAGACTTGTCGTGGCGCTCAAGCGTGTGACTGTAAATACCACAGGTTGTGGGTTCGATCGCCACACGAGGAAACGAAATATTTAATATATATATATAAAAAAAAACATTTAATATTTTCATTTCTTCTCTCTCATAATAAGGCTAAGCGCGGCGTTGAGTGCCACTACTCTGCCACTACTACTCAACACGCATGAAGAATTCAACGGAAAGTGGGAATCGCAACAGAGTGTCTTAACACTAGGCTCCCAAGCACTTCTTGCGCTTACCCTGCCATATATAAAATACAGCTTGTAGCTAGCACAAACACATAAAAACCAGGAAAAAATGAGAATACTAGAACATTATGACATAATATAGCTGTCGACATCATTCCATCAATCTCGGCCGTCTGGAGGGACAGAATTAATTACGATTTATGTCTCGCTTACGATTCACGAACGCGAAATCTGATTATGTCTATTAGAGAAATGAAAAAGTTATACGACAAATATATTTATTTATATTAAGGAGACCATCGAGATTAAATTTACGTAAAACTGTTTAACATTTATTTTAGCTTCACGCTGTATCCCGCACGAGGCAGGGTAGGCAGAGGGAACTAGGGAACCTAGTGTTAAGAGAATTTGAGGCTTTGAGGCTTTGCGTGTTGAGTGGCGGAACTCAACGCCGCGCGTGGCTTATTACCAGAGCGTAGAAACAAAACATTAAATATTTAAATTGAAAATATTAAATATTTCATTTCCTCCACTGGGGATCGTACCTAGAACCTGTCGGTTACAATCACACGCTTGTACCGCTGCGCCACGACAGGCCCTAATATTTTTATAATATTAATTTCATTATATTAGATTATAAAAAAATACCTGTTTTTTTGTTTTATAAGCTATACATTGTATCCTGTACATGGCAGGGTATGCAGAGGGAACTTAGGAACCTAGTGTTAAGGTAAATTCGAGGTATTGTGTATTGAGTAGTGGAAGTCAACGCCGCGCGCCTTGTCAAATGAGCGAAGAAATGAAAACATTAAATATTTCAATTGAAAACATTTAATATATCATTTCCTCGAGTGGGGATCGAACTCACAACCTGTCGTATTCAATCAAATGGTTGCGTCCCTGCGCTACGACAGACTCAAGAATATCTGTTATAAAATTTTCCTTAAATTGGCTATTTTCAGTTGGTTTAAAGAACGCTAACTGGGTTTGTACTGACAATATTACCTAGGTTTACACTAATGATACGCTTAAATTGCTTTTATTCACTTTTTTCGCCTACAGAGCATTATGATGCTGTATGAACTTTAAATATCGATCATGGTATTTTTTACTATATGAACTTTACAGTAAAAAACACCATGATCGATATTAATAATAAATAACATTATAAATATCGATCATGGTGTTTTTTTACTGTAAACAAGTCAGTTGAAGGTTCGATACCCGCTCAATAGAATAAATTACTTTCACATTAAAACACGACAAAAAACGGTGTTAAGCTCCGCCACTAAATTCATAATATCTCAAAAATATTAGCTGAAAAAAAAACGAAAAATATAGTACAACTGTATCAACAATTAACACTTTATTGTGGGGTCAAACATTTCTACGTGAGGCGCCGTCATTAGCGCTACGTCCGGTTCCGAGCCACTTCCGAACGTATAGCCCCATTGTACGGGAATGTTTTATATTTAAACGTATTTACTTGCAATTTTTATATGTATATGTATATAAGCTTCGATTTATATGTATTTATTTATAGCTGACTTTTTTTTGAGAAAGATAAATAAAAGTTTTCTTAATTCATATCGCTTATTCTCTCCCTCAGCTTCACGCTGTTTCCCGCACGAGGCAGGGTAGGCAGAGAGAACTCAGGAACCTAGTGTAGAGACACTCCGTTCCACTTCTGTTCTCCACTTTCCGCCGAATTTGAGGGATTGCGTGTTGAGTGGCGGAACTCAACGCCGCGCTTAGCCTTATTACCAGAGCGAAGAAATGAAACATTAAATATTTAAATTGAAAATATTAAATATTTCACTTCCTCGACTGGGAATCGAACCCAGAACCTGTCGGTTACAGTCACACTCTTGTGTCACTGCGCCACGACAGGCCTCATATCGCTTGTTCAGATTTTAATGCACTTCTCCAAGTACACTTAAGTGAAGTGAAAGATGTCAATGTCAATCTATTAGAGATTGTATTTTAACAAACTATTAGTTGATGTTAACGTCTACATCTATATTTTAACTTTTATCTTAGTTTATCTTTAGCCTGTCGTGATGTAGTAGCACAAGTGTGAGACGGGTTGTAAGTTCCATCCACACTCGAAGAAACGAAACAATATTTATTTTTATTTCTTCACTCTGGTAACAAGGCAAAACACACAGTGGAATTGAGTCACTCCTATTCGGCGGAAAGTGGAGGCACAAACGTAGTGTCTTAACACAATGTTCTCAAATTCCCTCTGCTTTACTCGTTTATTAGCAAGAAAGAGCGTAAAGCTAAAATAGATCTTAAACTTTTACCAGATCGTTGATTTTGTATAAAATTTTGTTTAAAAAGTTAAATTATATCTTCGTTTTGAAAACTGGTTAAAAAATGTGAAATACCATCATAAAATATATAATTTTTAATAATAATAACAAAAAAATATATGCTTACGACGTTAATTCTAATACATTAACAACTTATGTTAATTGTTATCTTTGTGAGAATTTTCTATAAAAATCGCTTCTGAAACATTATATCGATGAATAATCAATACGCATAAGAAAAATAAAGATTTTTATTAAATATTATATGCTGTAACGTCTAAAAACATATCTATATATCTTTCCATATTAATTAATTCAATTTGAAATAGCACTCAATTTATTTAAATCCCAACAATAAATATAATATTATATAAACATCATAATATATGATATCTTGACTTGATTCCAACATAGAACCATCATTAAAAATGTAAAAACCACTAAAAAACATTTTCTTTGCAGTCAATTTCAATCGTTTTCGTGTAAGAATACTTTTACACTACGGTTTTCTTGAAAAACTAACCTCAATTTTAATTTTCATCAGTAATCGTACTTGAAGATTAATTGAGTTACAATATTAGGCATGGATATCATTGCGTAACTTTATATGCATAAAGTAAGTAGAGACTTCTATCTGTATTTTTTTCTATTGTTTTTATGTTTTTACAGCTTCACCGTTTTCGCCTCGTCCACTGTCATCAGCCTCTTCATACATGCCTCCGGGGGGTCCTCATGCTTTTTACGTGACCTTCCTCCAATAACGTCGATACTGTGTTTTCGAAGGTCAACCGAGGTCTCCCCCTCCCTCTCTTACCACTCACTTTTGCTTTATAAATCTTTCCATTCTTTCTTCACTCATGCGGCCAAATGAGCAGCTAAATGCGCGTTTCGTCATCTCAACAGTGCAGCTAAGGCCCCGTTAACTCTGTTATCGGCAGCAATATGCCTTTCCACATCCATTTCGTATCTTCCGTCTCTGCTTCAACATACTTCCCAGATATACTACCTCATTCACTTGTTCTAATATCGTATCATTTACACTGATCTTGCATTCTGTCCTTTCTTCATTTTTCTTTCAAATATCAGAACCTTCGCCTTATTCGCATTCAGGCTCAGACCATTATTAGCACATCTTTCTTTCAGAGTGGTAACCAACGTCTATAACTCGCTTTCTGATGATGCAATAAGCACTGCATCATCTGCGTAAAGCAGGCAATTTATATTCAAGGTACCTACTTTCACTCCCATTTCACTTTGTCTCACTCCATGAAGATAATAATTAATACCTATAAAAAGTCTGAAAAATATTTTGCACATGTGAAACTGAAGTTATAATCCATATGAAGATATATCTACTATAAGTTCGTCTGTCTTGGAGGTCCAAGATGGAATGCTTACTCGCAGTGACCCCTGCCAGCCCTCCAGAGAGCTGCAAGGCACCATACGAGCGCGCACTGTTAGGGCGTACTCCCAAGGCGACGAGCACCAGTGCGTCCTCGTTGATATGATAAGTGGAGACGAATGTGGCGTCGAGGTCTGCCACTCAGCACGCCATGTCCGGAACGGCGGGAAGTGGAGGACGAAGATACAAAATAGCTACGTGGAATGTAAGAGGAGTGATGGAAGAAAAAATGAACGAATTATTAGATGTAATAAATGACAGAGATCTGGATGTTATTTGTGTGACTGACACCAAGCTAAAAGGCAATGACACGACCGATTTACCAGGCGTGTTATTGTCCTCTCGAATGGTTAGCAATGATAGAGTACAAGGTGATCAACCCGAGGCTGCTTTGCTGAGAGAATGCGCTTCCAGTTAGGGATAAAGTGAGTATATATTGTTAACTGCGTATGCGGCGGTATCCGCTGCTCCATTATGCGCTCTAATTCAACTCTTATGTTTTGAGTGAGTGTCAGTGACGTTCTAGGTCACTACCATTAGAGGGAGTGAAAAACGAATAATATGTAGTGATTTGAACTGATGGGTTGGAACTGCGCATAGCGGTTACGAATGTGTGCTAGGCTAGTATGGTGACAAGAGATAAATGAAGCTGGAAAGTACCAATTTAAGATAAGAAATTTGCAAAGAAAGCATTTTTGTGGCATAAACGATGTTTTACCACAAACGAAAACGAAAGAGAATAGTATGATTGATCCCTTCCTAGTGAATCAGCGTTTTCGAAGCCAAGTTATGGACACGCAAATGTTTAGGGATGCGGATTTAGGAACTGATCATTATATAGTCGTAGCTAGAATAAAGGACTTGTTCGCAGATTGACGCAGCCGCTCTGGTTTTCCAAGCTTGGCACCGAGTTATCGCACAAGAAGCTGGAAGCTTCAATCAGAGAGGAATACCAAGAAAAAGTTTTCAAGAAGTTATACAGCTGTGAAATGAATGAAAGCTGAATCGTGATGTAGCTAATGGCGAAACCAGTATAAAAGAAGTTGAGAGTGCAATACGAAGTTTGAAAAGTGATAAGCAGCCGAAGCAGATGGAGTTACTAGCTAGATGATCAAATATGGCGGGTCATGCGTCTTGGAACTGCTCTAGTTTTTGTAAAACTGTTGTTGATTAGCTTAGGAAACAAAGTTTAGTTTGAAGAGGGTGTATCGATCAGATCTTTTCCCTCCGCATGATCACGGAAAAAAATTTGGCAGTATAATGAACATGCCCAGGAATACTTTCGACCTGGAAGAGCGTACATAGATCAGATCTCTTCCCTCTACATGATCACGGAAATTTTTTTTGGCAGTAAACTAAAAAGCTTTCTACGAGCGGACCCTTACTGGCTGTAAAGTCTATTTATAGAGATCACTTAGACTGCGTGCAAGCAGGAGCTCGCATGTCGCCTTGGTCTGACATCCAATCTGGTGTTAAAATTATAATCGATCATCCATCCATCAATCCACCAACATATACAGATTCTATTTTTTTACGTTTTCTAAATAAGTACCTTTTTTTCTTAAGTACGGATCAACACTTTAAAAATAGTAAAATATATATATTTATTAAATATTTTTATATAATTCAAAATATTGTATAAAAAATTAAATATGATTATTATACATACATCTCGTTACGGCTCATTTGCAAATATATTGATTATTTTAATATAGCAAATTGATTAAATATGCATATCGACGCGTAAAGAATATTTTGTTTAAATACAAATGCTTGGGTGCTACCGATATCTTTCGTGAATGTACCGGCACACGAGGTCCCAAGTATAACCAACATGAGATCATGGAAGATTGGCTTAACTGTCTTAGCTGTGATTGTCAACACAGTATGGGCCGATAGTAAGTACTTAGAAATGTCCTTCAATAACATTAATATTTTGTTAGAATTTAATAATCTATTTAGTTAATTTATTGAAGTGTTCTGTGTTACTACAGCTACGTGTGCATTATAATCTTAAAATTAATTGGGATTTTTTTTTTGAAATTTCTCTAGTCTAAGTAAGCAGAATGAGCGAGAGAAGCAAAATGAGAAAGAAGCTTGTCGGCGCAACAGGGTGATCGTAAAAAGCAAACTGTGGGTTCGATACCCGCTCGAGAAAACGAAATATATAATATTTAATTAAAATATTTAATTTTTTAATTCCTACGCAGTGGTAACAAATTGAGTAGTTGTGTTTTGTCACTCAGCAAGCAATGCCTCAAATTCAGCGGAAAGCGGGGAACGGAGTGTCTTAACTCTAGGTTCCCAAGTTCCTTTTGCCATCCTGTTATGTGCAGGATACAGCGTGAAGCTAAGCGAAAAATAGATCATTTAATTTATCTCACTTATCAGGAACTTCAAAATACATCACATAAGACGATACAAAGGCCCAAGAAACAAATCACTTGTAGTGTTTTTTAAAATCCTTAAAATATTTTGTGTTATCAGATAGCGATGACAGGTCGGCATTAGCAAACGCTGAAGCTTCGGCTAGTGCGACGGCGGGCGGACTATCACTGGGGCCAGTGATAATCCCTCCAGGCATGTATCATTATTTAACTATTGAATTATTACTTATTGTAATTTTATTTTATATCTATCTATTGTAATTTTATATCTACGTGGACATAGACTTCCTTTATGTTATAGTCTAATATTTTGCTAGAAACAAATGAAAAAGATCAGATATTGAAAATAATATGAAGTAAGACACACTAAATAATTGTTTTAAGATATAAAATATCCTAGGTTGCATATTATCTCAGCTATCCTATACTTTGTTAAGTTAAAAAATCTGATAATGATGATTTCTATAATCAATTCCACTTTTTTTTCCTTTACTCATAAAATGTCTCAAATTTTACCAACATTTCTTTTTATAGGTAACGATCAATGTTCAGCCCCAGGTGACATGTACTACCTGCGGTCTGGTCTCGACTGTTTGATATGCGCGTGTTATAAGAATGTGTTGGGATTGTACGCAAAATGTGCCCCATGCTCTCAATGCTCGTCTGGTATGATATTCGTTTAAAACATCTTTCTCATTTAGACATTGTGAGATAGAGCTTAACACCGCACTTTGTTCATAATAATGGGGTTACAATTGCATTAAATTACAAATGATATTTAAATCCGCTACTATTATTTATTGTTCAATTAGCTCCCTTAGATGTTGAAAAAATACAAAATATTCATTGTATAATATGACAATCTAGGTAGGCCTTTGTTAGATGCTCGGTTGAGTGAAAATTCTTGCAATTATATTAAACGAAATCATATCTACAATCTTTTTGATTTGTTTCAGCAGTGAGTCCTATGCCAGGTAAGTACTTTGCCTAAAATTTGTAGTATGAATATATTGACTATGCTATAATTTTTATAAATCGAAAGTTGATATTTTAAATATAATGAAATGGCGTTTTATTATGATTATATTGATTTCTAAATCTGGAAAGTTGTGATGCATTTAAATGACATTATCTTATTTTTTTTTTAATTCAGGACCGCTCCCTCCACCATGGCCACCCATACCTACACCTCAACCAATCTGTAAGTTCTTTTGTGTTTATTATCTTTACATCTTACTTTATCTGTTTGTCTTAATATTAATTTATGTATAGTAATTTGTGACTCTTCTACTTAACAGGTCCACCACCAATCGTAGTGCCTGGTCCGTCAAGAGCTTATCCGGTACCAGTACCTGTTCCAGTTCCCGTACCTTCACCACCTGAGAAAATCTACGTACCAGGTCCTCCTGTTCCTGTTCCTGTTCCTACTCCAGTTCCATACAGAGTACCTCAGCCAGTACCAGTACCAGTACCGGTACCAGTGCCATCCCCACCAAGAATCATTTCAGTCCCGGTTCCTCAACCCATTCCTGTGCCAGGTCCCACTAACAATGTGCCAGTTCCGGTGCCAGTACCTTCACCCCCAATTCGGATACCCATAGCAGTGCCAGTACCAGGACCAGAAAGAGATATTCCTGTGCCGATACCAGTGCCATCACCACCAGTACCAGTACCATATCCAGTCAATCGTTACATCACTTTACCCGGCAGAGATGTACTTGTGCCTGTGCCAGTGCCAGTTACTCGTAAGTACAGGTTGATTCCAAATAATTCGTACATATGGAAGATATCATGCTCAAGTAATCTGTTTTGTTTTTTCAGGAACTAAGATCTATCCAGTACCAATTATTCTTTACGCTGGTAAGTCTGCTAATAATATATTTAATGAATATATCATTTTATAAGTATAAAAATAATATTTGATTTGTTTATTTTTAGATCCACTATGTAGGACTCAAGCACCTTTATCTCCATTTAAATTATCTGGAGACACCTGTCGTATTCACATATGTAATATAAAATATAACATAGTTTACAAAGTATCTCGCCGTCTGCCTGGATGTAAGCAATATATTTTAAAATTACATAAATATCATACATACTTTTCTCAAATTTATATTCACATTGATAATGTATTTAAAATGTTAGAATTTACTTTATTAAAAATATAATATTATTAATATTTATCTATAGGTACACCTACTGATAGCACATTATCAATTAGTGGAGCAATCAGCACAGCAGATATTTCTGGTGTTGGAGGTTATGCAAATGCAGAAGCAAATGCAGTAGCAAATAGTATAAGCGGCGGCATAGGAAATTGGCCAGGCATAGGCGGGTCATCGGCTCAAGCTGATGCATTAGCCAGTGCAGGAGCTACTGGTTTGGGTGGCTGGCCTGGTTTGGCTGGATTATCAGGATCATCGGCGCAAGCTAACGCACTAGCCAATGCAGCAGCCAGTGGCTTGGGAGGTTGGCCTGGATACGGTGGATCATCGGCACAAGCTGACGCAATAGCCAATGCGGTAGCAAGTGGTTTGGGTGGATTAGGCGATTTAACTGGATCATCAGCGCAAGCTGATGCAATAGCGAACGCAGGATTGAGGGGTTTAAGCGGTTGGCCTGGATTAGGCGGATCATCGGCACAAGCTGACGCAATAGCCAATGCGGCAGCAAGCGGTTTGGGTGGATTAGGTGGTTTAACTGGATCATCAGCGCAAGCTGATGCAATAGCGAATGCAGGATTAAGAGGTTTGGGCGGTTGGCCTGGATTAGGCGGATCATCGGCACAAGCTGACGCAATAGCCAATGCGGTAGCAAGCGGTTTGGGCGGATTAGGCGGTTTAACTGGATCTTCAGCGCAAGCTGATGCAATAGCGAATGCAGGATTGAGGGGTTTGGGCGGTTGGCCTGGATTAGGCGGATCATCGGCACAAGCTGACGCAATAGCCAATGCGGTAGCAAGCGGTTTGGGTGGATTAGGCGGTTTAACTGGATCATCAGCGCAAGCTGATGCAATAGCGAATGCAGGATTGAGGGGTTTGGGCGGTTGGCCTGGATCAGGCGGATCATCGGCACAAGCTGACGCAATAGCCAATGCAGTAGCAAGCGGTTTGGGTGGATTAGGCGGTTTAACTGGATCATCAGCGCAAGCTGATGCAATAGCGAATGCAGGATTGAGGGGTTTGGGCGGTTGGCCTGGATTAGGCGGATCATCAGCACAAGCTGACGCAATAGCCAATGCGGTAGCGAGCGGTTTGGGTGGATTAGGCGGTTTAACTGGATCATCAGCGCAAGCTGACGCAATAGCGAATGCAGGAGTTAGTGGTTTGGGCGGTTGGCCTGGATTAGGCGGATCATCGGCACAAGCTGACGCAGTAGCCAATGCGGTAGCAAACGGTTTGGGTGGATTAGGTGGTTATGGTGGGTCATCAGCGCAAGCTAATGCACTAGCTAATGCAGCAGCTAACGGCTTAGGTGGTTGGCCTGGATTAGGTGGATCTTCAGCAGAAGCTGAAGCGATAGCCAATGCAGCAACCGGCGGTTATGGTGGATTAGGTGGTTATGGTGGGTCATCAGCGCAAGCTAATGCACTAGCTAATGCAGCAGCTAACGGCTTAGGTGGTTGGCCTGGATTAGGCGGATCTTCAGCACAAGCTGACGCGATAGCCAATGCAGCAACAGGCGGTTATGGTGGATTAGGTGGTTATGGTGGGTTATCAGCGCAAGCTAATGCACTAGCTAATGCAGCAGCTAACGGCTTAGGTGGTTGGCCTGGATTAGGCGGATCTTCAGCACAAGCTGACGCGATAGCCAATGCAGCAGCAGGAGGTTACGGTGGATTAGGCGGTTATGGTGGGTCATCAGCGCAAGCTGACGCAATAGCTAACGCAGGAGCTGGTGGTTATGGCGGTTGGCCTGGATTGGGCGGATCATCGGCACAAGCTGATGCTTTGGCTAATGCTAATGCTGGAGGTTATGGAGGATTGAGTAATGCTTTAGCTCAAGCCCAAGCACAAGCCCAAGCCTCAAATGGCTTGCTAGGTGGATGGTCTCCTTTCGGCAAAAGCGCAAGCGATGATCAAAAATAGGCTCAGATAAAAGGTAGTTTTGATTGTAAAATTATCAGTGTGTTTAACTCATTAATTTGGAAATAGATGTATTCATATTAGTAATTAATAGACATTAACATATATCTTAATTTTTTTTTTCATTTAACCAGAAATTGTAAAACCTTAAATCATAATAAAATTATATCAAATACTTTTTCGATTATATATAAATATTGTTTTTATTCTTTTACAGACCATTTCAATATGATCTCTGCATGAAACTGACTTCGGCTCTTACCATGGATCTTGTTAGATTTAAATAATACAAGCATTATAAATAGACAAAGCACGTTTTATACATTTATAAATAAATTAGTGGGACAATTATTTTTTTTATTTCATTCCTTTTTTGAACAAAAAAATATATTATAAAAATTGGTATAGATATATACATCGTTTATATAACCTAAAAGCTAAAATGCAGTAATTCTATGTGACATCTATACAAAATTATATTGATATAACGAAAAAATAAACGTTTAGTTCAAATCAGAATAACAATTTTGTTTGCAAGTCAATGAATTAAATTAATTTTGTAGGGCAGCATTTATGACGATTTATAATATGTATTAAAAATATTGATTCAGTTTGATAAGTTGTCTTAAGAATCTAAGAGGTACAAGCTAGGAAAAGTTGAATAATAAAAATATTTAGTCATACAAGAGTTGGGGAGGGGGGATTATTTTGTTCCAGTAGTAACGGTCGCAGGGTACTAAGACCTGGTTATGATTTCGCTAACATAGGTAAGCATTTCTCAAATGTAAAATCTAAGGTTAGGATAGGATTATTTTAAGTAGAAACAAAAGTTACAAGTGTATTACTTTTGTACGTTTCATATAATTACACAAAATGTATAGGAAAATAATCAAATTCATTTAAATCAGATTATATCTTTTAAAATAACTATTTGTGAGAATTCAATCATTACTTTATCATTTACTCCACAAACATATATTAAGATTGAGCACATGAACCATAATCGTTCGAAAATAAAATTGATTTACAACTTTTATGATCACTGAATTAAGTTGCTCTATCCCATAGAATCAAACAAACCAACAAAGCTTTAGTTGTTCGATCCACACTCAAAGAAGTGAATTTTTATTTCTTCGCTCTAGTAACAAAAAATATAATGAATGCAGCCGAATGACTCAAAAACAAACCGAATTTACTTCAAACTGAATTTATATTATTTCAGAAATTAATTAAAATTAAATACGACTTCATATGTTAAAGTGGTAACACATTCGAGAAAGATGGTTCGGTATGGTCTGATGTTGCGCAAGAATTGCCAGTACAAGGTCGCATTGGGTGGTCTTTAGTGGACGCGGGTTGCCGCATACATAACTCAAGGCAAAACGTCCTGTAAACTTTAGCCACTCAATGTTCTCAAGTTCCCACTGCCTCACTCTTATATTTACAGGATAGAGCGTGAAGCTAAGTAAGATCTTAAGCTACTGCCAGATTGTGATTTTGTATAAAATATTGTTAAAAAAGTTAGGTAATATATTCGTTGATGAAGAGTGTGTGACTTTGGTTATCACCGTTAAATAAGTAAATTATTTAATGGTGGTAACCAAATTTTAATAATAATAAAAAGAAATGAATTTCTTGTTCAGTGAACTGCTTACGTCGTTAATTCTTATACATTAACAACTTATGTTAATTATGACCTTTGTGGGATTTTTTTTCCAATTTTTACTCCTGAAACATTGTTTCAAAGAGTAATCGGTTGGCAACAGAAAAAAAATGCTATTTATTAGATATTTTAATATTTTCAAAAGACATATTTATATTTTTTTCCATCTCCATTATTCTATATTAATAGATATGTCAGTGTTTTAAATAACGGCATTTAAAACCGCGCACAATTTATTCAAACTCTTAAAACAATAAATACTAGATTTACAATATTATATCAGTAATAATAGATATGCTCGATTTTAATAAGTACCCCGTCCTGAGACCCTCAGGAAAAAACTATTATTTTTTAAGTTATCCATACCCCTGTTTTCATTTAGTAAATAAAAATTATCTATAAATAAAATATTTTAGAATACGTGTCAGTTGTGGGTTTCATTTTGGGAAATTATGGATTGCAGTATGGATGATGATTACGTATCCGCTACTCATTTCTATGGTTGTGGTGTTTGTGTTCTGAAAATGATAACTCCAAGGACTTTACTAATTATGGTGGAGGGGTGCAATGATGCTTGTTTCTGAAGGATATGAATATTTATGTACACATCTTACTTATCACAGGACCCCTTAAGATTCTTCGTCCCTGCTCCCGTAGCTCCTACGACTACCGGTATAGCTGTGAATCGGTGGTGTTCCTTAATCTCGAAAGTTCAAATTTGAGCGTTTGGTATTTATCAATTTGTTCGATTTCCTCAGCTTCAATATTACTGTCAGACTGCACTAAGATGTCTATGATATAAGTATTGTTGGTTACTTTATCGATGTATACATATATGTGGTCATGTTTATTGTGCAGAATGGTAATATTTGTTTGTACAGGTATCTCCGACATTAATATTGCAGTGTTATTTTCATTTACAGTTGGTTGTCCTAATTCCTCTATCCACCATAACTTAATCGTTTCAATTTTGTTGCTCCTAGCCAAGCACTACAATATATACGGAACAAAGTTGTTGTCTTTTTAAAAAATATGTACCAGCAAGTTTCTCACAGCCTGCAAGAAGATGTTGAAATGTCACTTATTTAATTAAGCACAAGCGGCATTTGACATCAACATTACGCTTCAATAAGTCTCGCTCATGTTGACGGGTCATTATTTAATGGCTAATATCGGAATGAGAACTAAACAAAATAGCAATAGAGATCCTGAGAATCCCCCCGAAAAGTCCCGTCTTACTTGAATCAGTTGCCTTTAGCTGTCATTACAAATTTCCATTTTGGCATAGCTCTTTCAAGATAGAATTTCATGGCCGGTGGACATTTGTACATATCCAATACTTGCTGTAGCCATTCCTGTGTAATATTGTCCAACGCTTTCTAATAGTATATTCAGCCCATACTTCAATTTTTGATAATTATGAGCATACTTGTTATCTTTGCTTGTTTATCATTAAATGATCTTTGCAACCACGGGCCCTTAGACGGCAATCTTATTGTTCTGGGGCATGAAATTATTTGTTGTACAATGGTTGTATAATTAATCTGCGAATATCGAGCTAAGAACATAGTTGGTAAATATTCCAGTTTTTAGGTTCTTCGGTATCCTAAATTTTTAGTATTAGAATACCCTTACCGATAGTTAGCCAGTCTTCCAAAGGTTCTTCGCCCTTTAGAATATTTGTAAAAATACATAACATAACATAACATAACATAAAAATTCTTTATTGCACACTTAGGTAATAAACAAGAACAAAAACAATAATAATAATAATGACAATTTCTAAGTAGGTACCAAATGCACAAAGGCGGCCTTATCACTGGGAGTGATCTCTTCCAGGCAACCAATTATAACTCCAAAAGGAGATCATAAAGTAGTGCGGGCATAGCGTGGTGCAAAGCAAAGTACTCAGTAATAAACATTTTTATAATAAATACATACATAAATACACACATATATACAATATAATTACATAAAACCTATATAAATAATCACATGCAATACATGAAATAAATATTCATACAGCCATACATATACATATAAATATACATATACATTTACAAATATAAATACATACATACACATACATATATACATACATTCATACAGTAGAAAAAACAAAAACTAAAAAGAAAATAAAAAAAAAAAGGAAAAAGGTCATCTTGATAATAATATATATACTACATTTGAAGATAATAATTTTTGACTTTATGCTTAAAAATATTGATAGAAGTAGACTGCCTAATGTCACGTGGTAAGACATTCCATAACTTTACTGCTTCAACAGTAAAGGATTTACTATAACAGTGAGTACGGCACAATGGTAACTCTAAGATGTTGTCACTTTTTGAGCGTAGACTGAGTGGGATACGGGAATTGGAGCCTAGGAAGGAGAAGCGTTCCTTAAGGTAAGAAGGGGTATTAGGATGATAAAGGATGGAGTAGAGGAGCGTGACAGTGTGGAGATTTCGACGGTCTTTTACAGAGAGCCATTGTAGCCTAGCACGATGCTGACTGATGTGATCAAATTTCTTGAGTCCAAAAATGAACCTAATAACTAGGTTTTGTAGGCGTTCAAGTTTATTGAGCAATTCTTGTGATACATCCAGGTAACAGGTGTCAGCATAGTCCAAAATAGGTAGCAAGAGTGTGTGTGCCAGGGATATTTTAGTTTTAGTGGGCAAAAGGTTCTTCCATCTCTTTAGTCTACCTATCGTGCAGTACATCTTACGGCTCAGCTCGGAAACGTGAGGAACCCAAGAGAGAGTGCTGTCCACCTTAATACCTAAATTTTTAACAGTGTTACTACTTTCTAACTGGCAATTATCAAAAATAATGGGAGGAAGAGAAGGAAAATTAAGTTTCGATAATTGTCTAGGGCTGCCGAGGAAACACACCTGTGACTTATGGGGATTTATTAGCAGGCCATAAGACTTGCTCCAGGAACTAATAACATGCAAATTAGTATTTATTAGATTTAAAGCTTTAGCAATGTTGTTCACGTCCGTTGTCGTATAAATTTGCAAGTCATCAGCGTATAAATGAAAAGAGAGGGATAGGAGCTTAGTAACACAGTTGATGAAAATGGAAAATAGGAGGGGAGAAAGGACGCCACCCTGAGGAACACCAGCATTAAGAGGACACACCGATGATTGCTGGTCGTTAATGCGAACGCTTTGCACTCGTTCATTTAAATACGAAGAAAACCATTCAATAGCCTCGGAGGATACACTAATAGATTTGAGGATTGCTAACAAGATATCAATATCAACAGTGTTAAATGCATTAGAAAAATCCAGCAAGACAAGAATAGTAATCTGTTGATTATCGATACCTAACCTGATGTCATCGTTAACTTTATTTAGTGCCGTGACGGTGCTATGTCCAGGGCGGAAGCCGGATTGGAACGGGGATAGGATTTTATTTGAAGCTAAGAAAGATGAGAGTTGATGATGGACTATACGCTCTAATACTTTAGATAGAAACGGAAGATACTTTGATGATAGTTTTGAATTTTATCTTGTCCAGGCGCCTTCTAATTTCACATTTTACCTACGGAATTCCTATTCTGTTCTGTTGCATTTTTTTCCGAGTTCGAGTTAGTATCCGATATCTACTTTGCGTTATGATTATGAGAAACAGGTTGATATAAAATGCTTTTCCAAAATTATTCGGTACTGACTTTGCTCGGTAATTTAATATTTATGTTTTCTTGTTGAATGCCTATGGTTATGTATATAAAGCTTTTATGTTTTGTTTCATAATTTTTTCTTCATTTTTATGCTCTTTTTCGTTCTGTATATTATATTAAAAGTATAATTTGTATTTATATCGATTTTTATGACTTTTCTTCAATTAAATAGTCTAGAAATTTCTAGCATCCGTCCCAGCTCTTTCCTCTAACGTTCTTCATTTCACTTTAACACAATGCAATAACACAACAGTGTTGTGTCAACCAACAGTAAGCGACCCTATACGTAAATTCTTAAATTGTCTCTTCATGGTTAAGAACGATTGATAGTGCTAGAACTAGAATTTGAGGCGCATAATGTTATATAATATTATATAATACGTAGGTCAAGTTGTTTCAAACCCAGAACCATTATAATAAATTCAAATAAACACAAAAAAAATTGCGATCCCATAATTTGATTTTTCATATGAGAATAACTTTACGATACGGTTCAGATCTTTAAAAACTAACCTGAAATTTAATTTTAATCAGTAATCGTACTTGAAGATTAATTGAGTTACAATATTAGGCATGGCTATCATCGCGTAACTTTGTATACATAAAGTAGGTAGGAAGAGACTTCTATCTGTATTATTTTTTCTATTGCAGGGTATTTTTCTTACAATTTCACACTGTATCTCATAAATAACAAGGTACGCAGAGGGAGTCCTATATATATCAAAGTAGGCCAGGGAGGCCTTAATTTAAAGATACTCGTATTCACTTTCTTTCCTCAACAGCGATTACTTCAAAACGATTATTGTGATGTAATATAGCACATACGTACGCATAAACAGGGAAAAGAAGTTTCAATGGAAACGGAATGTCTTAACACTAGGTTCCCAAGTCCCCTTTGCCTACCCTGTCATGTGAGGGATTCAGCGTGAAGCCGAAAATAAATATAGCCCATAAGCATCCTCGATAGAAAAAATATTAATCAAAATGTATTTTCCGTAGCCTCGTAGCCTCTGGTATAAAAGTTTTGTTTTTTTCTCAGTTAAAAAAATTTCAACGTCACTGGATTTGAACCATTTATTTGAATAATACGTTTTCTATATAAGTGCATTCCTTTCCTATGTACAAATCAACAGTTTAAAAATAATTAAAATATTTTTTATTAAATATTTTTATGTAATTCAAGATATTATATAAAAAAAATAAAACAAAAACAGTATCAAAAATAACTATAATTTTAATTAAATACGGCTATCACACATACATCTCGTTACGGCTCATTTGCATATATATTAAATGATTTTAATATAGTAAATTGATTGAATATGCTTATCGACGCGTAAAGAATATTTTGTTTAAATACAAATGCTTGGGCGCTACCGATATCTTTCGTGAGTGTATCCGCTCACGAGGTCCCAAATTCAACCAACATGAGGTCGTGGAAGATTGGTTTAACTATCTTGGCTGCGATCGTCAGCACAGTATGGGCAGATGGTAAGTACTTAGCAATATTCTTTAATAATATTAATATATTCTTTTTATTTTTATATTTAATTTAGTTAAGTTATCAAAAAATATTGTGTTACTAAGGTTATTTGTGCATTACGGTCTTGAAATTTCCTGGGAATTTCATTATGTTTGTTGTCTCTAGTAACTGTAAAATATTTCAATCGTCTAAAGAAACTGACTTCGTTATAACAGTGTTCCAATCGTAGCACAATTATAATTTAAAATTTTGCAAACTTTGAAACATATGACTTATCAAAGGATCCGTTAATGCGTTCTTTTACTTCGGGTATCTTGAATTTTCACTATTAAACCAGTTAAGTGTAGATTTTAAAACAAAAATAGATTATTTCTTGTAACCTAGCTTGAATGTAAAAAAATACTGTGATTAAAAAAAAAACCATAGGAACATTCTTAAAAATTGTAAACGTTGTATCAAAATCAAAACGAACATTAAAAAAAAGTGCAAATTTTAAAATTATCTGTCTACTAGTTTAAAATTAACTTATCAGGCACTTCAAGACACTAATCACATTAGATAATACAAAGGCCCAAGAAACAAATAACTTGTAGTGTATAGCCTTCTTTAAAAACCTTAAAATATTTTGTTTTTATGTTATCAGATAGCGATGACAGATCTGCATTTGCAAACGCTGAGGCTTCGGCTAGTGCGACGGCGGGTGGACTATCACTGGGGCCAGTGATAATACCTCCAGGCACGTATCATTATTTAACTGTTGAATTATTACTTATTGTAATTTTATTATATATCTACGTGGACGTAGACTTCCCTTTTGTTATAGTCTAATATATAACAAATGTGCTAGAAACAAATAAAAAAGATCAGATATTAAAAATTATATATAATAAGAAAAACTAAATAATTGTTTTAAGATATAAAAATTCCTAGGTTTCATATTATTAAATAAACGTATTCATATGAGGAATGTTTGAATAGTAAAAAAATATTATAAAATTCGCTATCAGCTATCCTATAATATGTTAAATACAAAAAATCTAATAATGAGGATGATTTCTGTAATCTACGCGGACGTAGGACTCGCATTCCACAATTCTTTTACTTTACTCATAAAATCTCTCGAATTTACCCAAAATTTCTTTTTATAGGTAACGATCAATGTTCAGCCCCAGGTGACATGTACTACCTGCGGTCTGGTCTCGACTGTTTGATATGCGCGTGTTATCAGAATGTGTTGGGATTGTACGCAAAATGTGCCCCATGCTCTCAATGCTCGTCTGGTATGATATCCGTTTTAAACATCTTTCTCATTTAGACATTGTGAGCTAGAGCTTTACACCGCACTTTGGTCTATAATAATGGGGTAACAACTGCATTAAATTACAAATGATATTTAAATCCGACACTATAAGTATCGTTCAACTAGGTCACTTAGATGTTGAAAAATCACAAAACTATTAATTGTATAATATGACAATCTAGGAAGGCCCTTTTTAGATGCTCAGTTCATTAAGTTAAAATTATTGCAATTATATCAAACAAAATTATGTCTACCATCTTTTTGATTTGTTTCAGCAGTGAGTCCTATGCCAGGTAAGTACTTTGCTTAAAATTTGTAGTATGAATAGGTATATTGACTATATTATAATAACATTTATAAATCGAGGCCTGCCGTGGAGCAGTGGCACAAGCGTGTGACTGTAACCGACAGGTTGTGGGTTCGATGCACACTCGAGTAAATGAAATATTTAATATTTTCAATTTAAATATTTAATATTTTCATTTCTTCGGTCTGGTATGAGACAAAACGCGGAGTTCAGTTCCGCCACTAAAAACGCAGTGCCTCAAATTCGGCAGGAAGTGGAGAACGGAAGTGAAACGGAGTGTCTACACTAGGTCACTTGTTCCCTCTGCCTACCCTGCCATGTGCAGGATATAGCGTGAAGCTAAGTAGAGTATAAATCGAATGTTAATATATGTAATATAATTAAATGGCGTTTTATTATGCTTATATTGATTTTTAAATTTGGTAAATTGTAATACTTTTAAATGACATTTTCTTATTTTTTTTTACTTCAGGACCGCTCCCTCCACCATGGCCACCCATACCTACGCCTCAACCAATCTGTAAGTTCTTTAATGTTTATTATACGATACTGCGCTAGTATCAAATTAACCATAAGCGACAAACACTTTAGATCTTACTTTATCTGTCTTAATATTATCCTATGTATTGTAATATGTGATTTTTCTACTTAACAGGTCCACCACCAATTGTAGTACCTGGTCCGTCAAGACCTTATCCGGTACCAGTACCTGTTCCAGTTCCAGGAAGAAATGTTCCAGTACCCGTACCCGTGCCTGTACCTTCACCACCTGAAAAAATCTACATACGAGGTCCTCCTGTTCCTGTTCCTGTTCCTACTCCAGTTCCATACAGAGTACCTCAACCAGTACCAGTACCAGTACCGGTACCAGTACCATCCCCACCAAGAATCATTTCAGTCCCGGTTCCTCAGCCCATTCCTGTGCCAGGTCCCACTAACAATGTACCAGTTCCGGTGCCAATACCTTCACCCCCAATTCGGGTACCTATAGCGGTGCCAGTTCCAGGACCAGAAAAAGATATTCCTGTGCCGATACCAGTGCCATCACCACCAGTACCAGTACCTTATCCAGTCAATCGATACATAACTGTACCTGGCAGAGATGTTCTTGTGCCTGTGCCAGTGCCAGGCATAGGAGGATCATCAGCTTATGCTGATGCATCAGCTAATGCAATTACCAATGGTTATGGGGGTTATTCATCAGCTCAAGCTGATGCATTAGCCAGTGCAGGAGCTAATGGTTTGGGTGGCTGGCCTGGTTTGGGTGGATTGTCAGGATCATCGGCGCAAGCTAACGCACTAGCCAATGCAGCATCCAGTGGCTTGGGAGGTTGGCCCGGATACGGTGGATCATCAGCACAAGCTGATGCCATAGCCAATGCTGGTGCAAGCGGCTTAGGTGGATTATACGGCTACGGTGGATCATCGGCGCAAGCTGATGCAATAGCGAATGCAGGAGTTAGTGGTTTGGGCGGTTGGCCTGGATTAGGCGGATCATCGGCACAAGCTGACGCAGTAGCCAATGCGGTAGCAAACGGTTTGGGTGGATTAGGCGGTTTAACTGGATCATCAGCGCAAGCTGACGCAATAGCGAATGCAGCGGCAAATGGTTTGGGTGGTTGGCCTGGATTAGGCGGATCTTCAGCACAAGCTGACGCGATAGCCAATGCAGCAGCAGGCGGTTATGGTGGTTTAGGTGGTTATGGTGGGTCATCAGCGCAAGCTAATGCACTAGCTAATGCAGCAGCTAACGGCTTAGGTGGTTGGCCTGGATTAGGCGGATCTTCAGCACAAGCTGACGCGATAGCCAATGCAGCAACAGGCGGTTATGGTGGATTAGGTGGTTATGGTGGGTCATCAGCGCAAGCTAATGCACTAGCTAATGCAGCAGCTAACGGCTTAGGTGGTTGGCCTGGTTTAGGCGGATCTTCAGCACAAGCTGACGCGATAGCCAATGCAGCCACAGGCGGTTATGGTGGATTAGGTGGTTATGGTGGGTCATCAGCACAAGCTAATGCACTAGCTAATGCAGCAGCTAATGGCTTAGGTGGTTGGCCTGGATTAGGCGGATCTTCAGCACAAGCTGACGCGATAGCCAATGCAGCAGCAGGAGGTTACGGTGGATTAGGCGGTTATGGAGGGTCATCAGCGCAAGCTGACGCAATAGCAAACGCAGGTGCTGGTGGTTATGGCGGTTGGCCTGGATTAGGTGGATCATCGGCACAAGCTGATGCTTTGGCTAATGCTAATGCTGGAGGTTATGGAGGATTGAGTAATGCTTTAGCTCAAGCTCAAGCACAAGCCCAAGCCTCAAATGGCTTACTAGGTGGATGGTCTCCTTTCGGCAAAAGCGCAAGCGATGATCAAAAATAAGCTACAGATAAAAGGTAATTTTTAAAGTCAAATTATCAGTGTGTTTAACTTCTTAATTGAAAATAGATGTAATCGCATTCGTAATTAACTTCTTTGAACTGAACCAGAAATTATATAACCTCTTAATTATGTGAAATATTTTTTCGAAAATATATTCATATTGTAATTTTTTTATAGGAAATTTCAACGTGATCTCTGCATGAAACCGACTCCGGCTCGTACCATGGATCTTGTTTGTTTTAGATAATTCAAACATTATAAATAGACACAGCACGCTATATTCATATATTAATAAATAAATTAGTGGGACAATTATTATTTTTTTATTTTATTCCTTATCTGAAAATTACAAAATATTATATTATAAAAACGCTTCACGCTGCATCCCGCATACAAAAGGGTAAGCAGAGGGAACTTAGAAACCTAGTATTAAGACACTCCCGTTCCACTTCAGTTCCCCACTTTATAAAATATAATATTATTATAAAAATAGGATATAGATATATAGATCGTTTATACAACCTAAAAGCCAATATGCAGTAATTTCATGTGGCATCTGTACAAAATTATATTGATATAACGAATGGATAAACGTATAGTTCAAATCAGAATATCAATTTTGTTTGTAAGTCAATAAATCAATATGACTTGGTAATTTTCATGGGGAGTTATGATGCATTTATAATGAAGTGTATTAAAAATATTGATTCAGTTTGAGAAGTTGCCTTAAGGATTTAAGAGGTACTTCTAAGGAAAAGTGGACAAATAAAATTATTTAGCCATGCGGGGGGGCCTCTTAGGGGGCATATGTGTCCTTTCCTTCCTATTTTGTTCCAGTAGTAACGGACGCAGGGTACTAAGATCTGGTTATTATTTCGCAAATATAGGTAAGCTTTTCACAAATGTAAAATCAAAGGTTTTAAGTAAAAACAAAGGTTACAAGTGCATTCTTTTGTATGTTTCATAACATATATAAAAAAATAATCAATTTAATTTAAATCAGCATTAAAATATTATAACTTTCAGAATAATTAATTGTGTGTATCCAATAATTATTTAATCATTTACTCCACAAAAATATATTAAGAATGAGCACATGTACCATAATCGTTCAGATATAAAATTGATTTATTTTTAGGTCCACTGAATCAAGTTACTCTTTTAAGGAATACTTTGCCAGAAGCAGCTAAATTTAAAAGAAATGCAGAAATAACACAAGATGTTAACCAACAGACGCTAACATATACGGATGTCGAAGATGATAGATCTGCAGCAGTAGCTATAGCAAATGCTGGAGATACTAATAATGTTGCACCAAACATTTATTCACCTATGCCATATTTTAATAAAGGAAATGCAAATACTCAGGCTATGGCAAATGCTCAAGCTACGGGAAATGGTCAGGCTGCGGCAAATGCTCAGGCTACAGCAAATGCTCAAGCTTCTGGAATTAATGCTGGTACTGGATATAGTCCATATGGAGGTTATGGAAGGTATAGAGGATATGGCGGAAATGGAGAATATGGATTACAATCTCCTTATAATCATCCGACAAGCTCCTCTTTAACTTCGGCCCAGGCACAAGCTCTAGCATTATCAAATACAGGCAATAACCGCCTAATAATGTCACCATCACTATTAAACACTCCTAGTTCAAATTCAGCCTCTGCTCTTGCTCAAGCCTCAGCAAATGCTAATCCTATAGAAAGAAATTTGTACGGGTATCCTTATTTGAGAACTGGAGAAGTAGAAAATGAAGAAAATATATCGCAAGAAGCAAGGTCAGGGAATGCCCAAGCTAGTAGCGATGCTTCAGCATTATCATATACGAGTAATTATCCAGACCCCAGTTCAATTTCATTAGCTAGTACACAAAATTCAGCTTATACCAATCTAGATGGGCCTAATTTAAATGAGTACTTAAAGTCAGGTGAAGACGAAAATGTGTCGGAAACTGAAAGATCAGCAGCACAAGCCATTGCAATTGCTCAAGCATTGTCAAATTCAGGAAGCAATAATCCTTGGCAAAGGCCCTCAAATTTTAATTATCCTTCTCCGGGTTCATCTTCAGCTAATGCGCTAGCAATTGCTAATTCTAAAGCGCAAGAAAGGTACAATATTCCATATTTTAGATCTGGTCAAGAAGATGGAGAAGAGAATATTTTAGAAGCTGATAGATCTGCATATGCTAAAGCTAATGCAAAAGCTCAAGCATTATCAAATGGAGGGCACAACAGACTCAGAAATTTTAATTATCCTTCTCCAGGTTTATCTTCAGCTAATGCACAAGCTATTGCTAATTCTCAAGCGCAAGAAAGGTATAATATTCCATATTTTAGATCTGGTCAAGAAGATGGAGAAGAGAATATTTTAGAAGCTGAGAGATCTGCTTATGCTAAAGCTAATGCAGAAGCTCAAGCATTATCAAATGGAGGGCACAACAGACACAGAACAAGACCTTCACTTTACAATGTGCCTGGTTACAGTTCATCTTCCGCTCATGCAAAAGCGTTGGCAAAAGCAAAGTTGAGAGGAAATAAACATCATAACTATCTGTATAGAAAGTCTGGAGATGACGAAATTGATCAGCTGTCAGCTGAAGGGTCTGCACAAGACACTTCTTCAAATATTCAAGCAACAGGCAGCTCCAGAAGCAGTGAAGAACTTGAAGAGTCTTCACATATTAACAATCCTAGTACAAGGTCATCTGCGGCCGCAACTCATTCTTATCTACATGATAAAGTAAGAGATAATCCCAATTCAAATTCTGGTGAAGTAGAAAATTCATCTGAATTAGAACATGAAAGATCTGCATATTCTCAAGCTGTTGCAAATGCTCATACGGGAAACGTCGGGAATAGTGGATTTGGAATAAGGCCATCATTTTATAATCAACCCAGTCCAAGTATATCTTCAGCTTTAGCTCAAGCACTCGCAAATAGTTACACAAGAGGATCTCCATACAGTAGCCTATATTCAAGATCAGGTAAACCAAATGAGGAACAAAATACAAAGCATCAAAGATCAGTAGATGCTCAAGAAGGAGAAGTGGATGAAAAACGCCAAGCTGAGAAAAAGTCTTCTACGTATGAATCATTGGAAGAATCGGATTCCAAAACGGAAACTCCTATAAACAGCAAAAGGTATTATTATTTCTTATAAACCACGCTTTGGGGCGAAAATTTTTGAGAACTCATAATAAATTATGATATTTAATATTTAATATAACCATAAAAGTAATCTAAAAGAGCTTAAGTTTTATTGTTAAATTATTTAATCATTTATAATAAGTTTAAGTGGCTGTCATGGTGCAGGGACACAAGCGCAACAAATTAACATGTTTTAAACTATTACATTTTTTGTGATTATTAAATTCTTGTACTAGTGCCGACGTTGAGCCCAGCGTTGATTCAAAAAGTAACGCAGATAGAAACTCAAACTCTTTAGCAGATATAGAAACTTTGGAAAGATATGATAAGCAAGAAGCCGATGACGCTGATAAGTTGGACTCCGACGAAACTAGAAGCGGTAATCAAATTTACGTTTTCTTGTTTTTACAAAATAAGTTAATTAGTCACAGTTAAAGACAAAATAATATATATTTAATTACAAATATAGTAATATATTTTATTTCACAACAGGTTTTTTCGCTTACGGACCATCTACTCCAGGTATCAAAAAAATAATTAGATCCAAAAAGTTATATCAAGAATGAATGTCCTTATTAAAACAATATTTCTTTACAGGATTTGTTTCTAGAGTTCTTTCTAACAACGAACTGATTGATCCTAATGCCATATCAGGTATTTATTAATTGTATTGAAGGAGTATTTGTTAGTTGTATTGAAGGAGTAGAGTTTACATATATACTGATACAATAAAATATTTCAGGTCAAAATATTGTCCAATGTACTAGACCTGGCGAGATACACGCACTATGGCTACTGACAGACAGTTGCTTAATTTGTATGTGTGCGCAAGAACTTTGGGGATTACGCCCGGTTTGTGCAAGTTGTAACACTTGCCTTGCCCCGCCTCCGCCACCACCACCGCCACTACCACCAATACCGGATATAATTGTACCACCTCTTCCAGTACCACAAGGTAATGTAAGAAAAAAATATGCTCTGAAGACAATTCCCTAGTTCCTTAGTCTGATGAATTTGGATGAATAAGCAATGTGGCCTAATAGAATTTATAGGGCATTAATAACAGGACATGATAGGAAGCATAAAAAAATGATAGTACGGTATTAATTTTTAACATATAACGTCTTCACATTTACACCAACCATATAACCAGGAATATTTTAGTTTATTTATTATACATACATTAGGTATATTAGAAAACAGCACAAGGTTCATCCAAAATATTTCAAACGTTGAAGTAAAATTAATAATCTATTTTGAAAAACCAAATTTGGTTTTGAAACAATATAGAATCATCAAAAGTTAATTGCAACATGAACTTTTAAAAGTCCATTTCGGAAACAACATTCATTTTTTTCCGAATTTTGTTATAATATATATAATAAAGCTAAAACAAAAGCTTTATTTAAATTAATCCACAGTGTCCTGTGATCCATTACCTACTGAGACTCCATTTGAAAATCCGTTGAATCCGTGCCAGATATGCATATGCAAGCGGACTTTCGACGTGTTTGGTCAGCCCGATGTCGAAATTCAATGCGAGGAGAACGTACAATGTAGTAAGTGATGACTTCATTTTGGGCATCGACTTCAATTCTTTAATATTCGACTTTGTGCTGTTTTCTTTACCAATTTATATTTTTATATACATAATGTATGTACATGTTATGAAATATTGTATGAATGTCATTTCCATTGACCGATAATCATGATATATGGAGATAGAAATAGGCCACAAATATCACATTATGTTAAGAATTCGTAAGTTTTTGCATATTTAAAATAAGTATTCAGGTAACTATTATTTCTGTATATAATACTTATAAATTAGAATATGCTACAGTATCCAAGAAAGAAAAAAGGTACCGAATTTTATTTTTACAAATAAAATAACGAAATTGGCAAAAAAACTTTAATACACATACTAACATATTACTTTTTGTTTACAGTGTTACCAGATATAATACCTATGCGTAAGTACGGGATTGATATTACTTAATTTCACCAACATTTATGAACGAGAGGTTTTATGTTTTCATTTAATTTTCAGCTGTACCTGAACCACCACGTCCATCGCCTAGTAAGTACATTAATAATTTATTAGCCTGTTATGGCATCAGTACGACTGCAAATGCGATAGATCGTGGGTTCGATTCCCGCTCGAGAAAATGAAATATTTAATATTTTCAATTTCTTCGCTCCGGTACCGAGGCAAAGCGCAGTGTTGCGCAAGTCAACACGCCTCAAATTCATAACAGAAAGGTATAAACGGGAACAGAGTTCCATCTACCTATATCTGCACTGTGTTCCAGCTTTGGACCCACAACCACCGTAAGTTAGTACAATATTAATTAATCAACTAATCAATCGAAGTGATTGATATAAAAAATCAATTCGATACCATAATGAATAGGTGAACTATAACCGTATGAGGTATAACTAATTTAATACTTCACACAGATTTCAACTCAGTTACATAATTCGACTTCGTTCCACATAAAATAATAGTGTCATAGTAATTTAACTGGTGGATAATATGTTTATCTTCACGTTTGTTTTGCAATTTGTTGAACGTCGATTGCATGCACGAAAAATTTACGTTTCGGTAGAGCGTTTCGAGAACGCGGGACGCACAATAGAGAGGCACGATTGGAGATTTGTTTCAGCTTCACGCTGTATCACGAACATGCCATACATAACATAGCCTGAGGGAACCTGGGAACCTAGTGTTAAGACACTCCAGTCAGTTCCCCACTTTTTGATAAATTTCAGGCATTGCGTATTTAGTAGAGAAACTCAATGCGACTCTTTGCTTTTGTTACCAATTGATTAATATTTTAATTCCTCGAGTGGTGATCGAATCCACAACTTGTCGCGTTTGAAAATTAATTAAGATATACAAACTAGACGGCAAAACTCGACCCCAATTATAACGAAACTCTACTATTAAAAATCAAATTGTTCTTAGGACTGAACAATATAGTAAATAGATATGTTCGTGTCAAAGATTATTGGACATATATTTAAATTTAATTTGTATAAAATTAAAGTTACAGTATGCGACAACTTCCCTCTCGACGTGTCCTTCCCGAATCCCTTCGATGAATGCCAAGTATGCAGCTGCATTTTGGAGCCATATAGACTTACGGCCGATCTTATTTGCGTTCGTAATCCAGAATGCGGTAAGTCGTTGAAAATATAAATATTTTTAAACAAATACCTAACATTTTAAATTAAAAAAGAAATTCAGATTTCACCACCAAAATACCTCTAACTCATCTTGGCAAAGTGTTTGTAACTCCTTAATTTCAAATCAGACTTACATAAAACACATTTAAAGCGATGAAGAGTGTCACTTTAAAAAAAACTGCACTTAAATTGGATTATTCATTCAGGAGCTACGTTGTTATAGATATACACACAAACAGACAGGTCTAACTTATAATATCATTAATTTACGTTAATTAAAATGTAGACTATGGGACTAAATAATGAAATTCTTCTTTCACGCCTCTTCAAATCCTGCTACGTTTAATTTTTCATACATTTTGCTAAAATGATAACTGTTTTTTTTTTAACTTAAAAAACTTTAATATATATTGAAATTAGCAATTAATAATGGTAAAATTCGAATATATGAATATAAAGAGCTTACCAAATTGTTGTTCGTTTCGTTTTAAAATGAGCTTACCTGTAAGAAAAAAACAGAGTTATTATAAATATGTACAAAAATATATTTCGAATATTATATAAATTTTTCTTTTATTAAAAAATTAATAATGTGATATGATATTTATCTACATATATAATCTGATAGATTTTCCCCCCAGGGAGACTTTAAGAGAATATATAGAGAGAATAGATATTACAAAATTTTATTGTTAACGCTACCGCAGCTTATCTCAAATTTGTTCATTTATTTTATTTTAGCAATAATTCCGTTATATATTAAATATACATTCCGTTACACGTTCAACTTCCGTTAAATATGAAATTGTCTCTGTTACAATTTCGTTAAATATTAAACAAATATACAAAACTGTTTAATTAACCTTTATACAAATGGTTTTCAGATATACTTCCAGGACCACTGCCACCTCTTCCTCCAATTCCACCTACGCCTCTACCACCTCTGCCTTTCCCTGTACCTGACCCAGAACCGTTCCCTATTATATCTCCAGATATAGTTGACATAGAACCAAGTAAGTAACAGTAACAATAACCAAATGACTTTTTATTTAGCTCTACACTGTATCTTGTTAGGGTAGGCACAGGGAAACTAATTATTTAAAACCGGCGTTAAGTAGTGACTTACGCCACTGCGTTTCGCATTGGGTAATGTCGGGCCCCGGTGCCCATCCACCTTAAAAGACGGCAACGCTCCTGTAGCTCCTCTGGTGCTACACGGGGACATGGGCGACGGTGATCACTTACCATCAGGTGACCCGTACGCTCGTTTGCCGAGTCTTCCATAAAAAAAAAAAACTAATGGTAAGACATATTGTTTCACATCTTCTGCTCAAGTTTTTTGACATTGTGTGTGTTGTGTGCGGAGCTCAACGCAGCGATTTGTCTACTGGTGCGGGGAAATTATAATTTTTCAATATAATCACTAATTGCGCTAGATGGAAGTTGACACTACAATCATCGTGATTATTGATGATTCAACTATTCAATGTCAATCTTAATTTTCATTAAATTTAAGTTTATGTTCTTTTTAAGCAAACAATTGTGTGTTTAAAAATATTTCATTTTTCTACTTTAGTTCCATGGCCACCTATAGTTCCCAGACCAAAACCGAAGAGCCCATTGCCAGGACCGCCGCCACGTGAGTACATTTCATAATTTTCATAAATAAATACTGCAACCCTCGAGCGTTTCATTAACGTTCGAAGAAAAGGAATTGTTTTTATTTCCTCGTACATATAACTAGACTAAGTTGAGTTGGGTGTTGAGATCCGCATTCCATACGCAAGATCTCGATAATTGGGAAAAAATTGGAAAAAATTGTGTCTTTTAAAGTACTTTACGTAAGTAGTTAAGAAGGAGAGAGAATACAATTCAGTTCATAAATATTTTTATACGATCACAAATTATTTTCAAGTGGCAATTTTTACACATTTCTCGCAGTACCAGTATTCCTGATACTAAATGAAAAAGACATTCAATTATACTATATATGTACATAGTAACGCATACTGAGGGAACATGGGAACCTACTGTTAAGACATTCTGTTCCCATTAAGATACATCCGTTCCCCTCTTTGAATGAGAAAATAAAAATATTAAATGTTTTACATTCTCAACTTTGAATCGAACCTACAACCTGTCGAGCTTACAGTCACGCTTGCCTCTGCGCCACGACAAGCCTTTTTATGAAAGAACAATAAATTAAATATACATATATTTCACACTATAAGTGTTAATTATTATGTCCGCGTATGGATTTCAATCTCACCTACGATGGCATATTATAAAGAAATATATCACTTTTTTCACCTTCACGCACGGGGCAGGGTAGGCAGAGGGAACCCGGGAACCTAGTGTTAAGATACTCCGTTCCACTTTCCGCCGAATTTGAGACATTGCGTGTTGAGTGGCGGAACTCAACGCCGCGCTTTGCCTTATTACAACAGCGAACAAATAAAACATTAAATATTTTAAATTGAAAATATTAAATATTTCATTTCGTCGACTGGGGATCGAACCCAGTACCTGTCGGTTACAGTCACACGCTTGTGCCGCTGCGCTTCGACAGGCCTCAGGTGATATATCACTTAAGATCTAAAATCCAAGAAAAACACTCCCAACATTATCTTTTCCTTATAATTTATACCGTTTTGTATTTGGCAAATAAATAACGCTTTATTTGAAATATGCCAGCTACGTCCCAGCAGGAGGATGAATTTATCAAAAGTACTTACATGTGTAACGTTTTCTTATATTTCTTAATATTGTTCGTTTTAGGTGACATAAATAACAGATCTTAGGGCTTGTTGTGGCGCAGGGGCACAAATATGTTACTGTAAGGGCGACAGGTTGCGGGTTCGATCCCCACTCGACGAAGTGAATTATATAATTTTCATTTGGTAACGTGGTTAAATCTATTAAACTACACGCGATGTCTGTTTAAAACAGGAAGTGGGTAACGGAAATATCTTAATGGGAACAGAAATTCTTAACACTAGGTTCCCAGGTTCCCTCTCCCTACCCTACCGCAGATACGACTAACAGCGAAATGCTAAAAAACAAATCTTAGGTACACTACCCTCTTTCTTTTAATATAATGAGATTTAAATAAAGAAAATGAATATTAATTAACTGAACGTCTTTCGTTTCAAGTCTTAAGAGAAATTTAATTTTCGTTATGTTATTGCAAGTTAAGCTAGTACCTGACCGGAATACAACGCCGCGCTTTGTTTACCAGAACAGGATTTTTTTTTTCAGCTTCACGCTGTATCCTGCACTAGGCAGGGTAGGCAGAGGGAACGGAAGTGAAACCTAGTGTTATGACACTCCGTTTCACTTCCGTTCCCCACTTTCCGCCGAATTTGAGGCATTGCGTGTTGAGTGGCGGAACTCAACGCCGCGCTTTGCCTTATTACCAGAGCGAAGTAATGAAACATTAAATATTTAAATTGAAAATATTAAATATTTCATTTCCTCGACTGGGGATCGAACCCAGAACCTGTCGGTTACAGTTACACTCTTGTGCCGCTGCGCCACGACAGGCCTCAAGGAAAATGAAAAAGATTTAGATATAATATATTGAAATATAATATATTTAAATATAAATATATGGCCGTCGTCGGTCAGCGGCCTCATCATAAGTATCCCAGATCACAAATTACAATTTTATTAAGCAAAATATATTGAAAAAATAGCGTATTTATATAAAAAAATTATTAAATCACCAAGTTTTAGAACGAAACCGCAATATGGAACAGCTTGGACAGTAGTTACAACAATGTGTTAAGTTAAACCCAGGCATCTCAGAAGCATCTCGAATGCATTTATCAATGTCATAAACGCTCCTTGCATATTCCATAGCCGTACAACGTATACAAAATTCAACTCTATCGATCTACCTAGATATTCTTGGTAATATTTATACAATTCATTGATAATTTATGAAGAAAACAGCCTGTAATGTTATAAATTGAAGCGTGTCATAGCGTAAGGTCACAAGTTTGCGACTGTTAAGGAAGTATGTGAGTTCATCTTGTGCCATAAATTCAGCGGAAAAAGGGTAGGAAACACTATGTTCCCAAGTTCCCTCTGCCTACCCTGTCATATCCCGTACATGACCATAGCTAATAATAAAATTATTAATAGTTGAAATTATTAGTGCTTATCAGTTTCACGTATTGATAACCACAACAACACGTACAAGTTGACGCTTTTCTTGATACTAGAGCAAGAAAATTATAATAAATATAATTATTTCTTCAAACGGGAATCGAATCCTCAACTCGTTCACCACCAGATACTAGCAGTGTGCTAAGCCCATCTTTTCTACTAATTGCCATTTATTCGATTGCAGATGATACATGCCAGCCGTATCCACCAATACGCCGTTCCAGCATCCTTGGGACGAATGTCAAATATGTGAATGTTCCGAGATCTATGGACCGAACGTTATCAATATTGAAGTTAACTGCTACACTAAGCCATCGTGTTGTATGTACTGTTTGTATTATTTTTTATCTTTCTCTCATCTTCCGCTTTAATATTGGTAAGGATTAGTTTTATAAATGCCTTGAATGAACGTTAAATTTCTGCTCGGGATAACGTATTTTCTTTTTCTCGGTCTGGTAACACGTAATAATTGAAAAAAATGGGGGAATGCAAAAAAAAAAACTATAAAATCCTAAAATATTTATTCGATTTACTCCAACCATATCAGAAATATAGATATTTTTATATTTAAAAATGTCTCCAGCAGATTCAAACTTAAAACTATCAAATATACTACGAAAGATCTACTTTTTTTATTTTCAAAACAAAAAAGCTATAAAGCACTTAGACGTATCAAAAACATAAAAAAAAAATTAAAAACATGAATTTTAAAATTTTCTGAAAGCATCTGTAAGATGTAAATTACAATATTGAGCTCAAAAGGAAATGAAATTTCGATGAAATGAACGAAATACCAAAATAATTATATATAACTCTAGTACTTTATTATTTATAAGATTCTAAAAACAGGAGTCAACTTGGACATATCAATGGATTAAATACATATAAGTGTTCATTGTTGTGTCTGAAAGCAGCTTGGATAATTTTTTTTTTCACATTTGTCTCGCACATAACAGGTTAGGCAGAAGGAACCTAAAGACCTAGTGCTAACACTCTCCATCTCACTTTCTTTCCGCACTTTCCACCAAATTTAAGGCATTGAGTGTTAAGTGGCGGAACTCAACGCTGCAAAACTCAAAGACTATTCCTTTTGTAAAAACATAATCTTTATATATTTCCAGGTAATGACCTTATTCCCGGTAAGAAATTGAATATATTTTAAATACATACAATAAAAACAAAAAAAATATTCTAAAATAAGTGAAGGGTACTTAGTGTTAAGACACTACGTTCTCCACTTTCATTCTAATTATCACAACATGATAATAGGCGGAGCTCAACGTCGCGTCGCATTAATATCTACTAGTCGATACTAGTATGATCTACTAGTACAGTCGCATATTATTACCTACTAGAAAGGAGAAGTATATACAATTTACGAATTTCTTCGGGTGAATAGAACTAACAACTATCGTGCTTACTGTTAAAAGTCATTCCTTCGCTTGTATATAATACACAATTACTTTATTTTCGATTTCAAAATGTAATTAGAAGAACAAATATAATTGTTCTTACAGAGCCATTACCATTGCCAGGACCAACACCAGGTATGAATATTTTTGCTTATTTGCGAAAATTTAAAATGTCTTAAGTTGTTCTTGAGAAGAACATTGCTAATTTTGTAAGTAGACCCTTTTAGAGATACATCAAAAGGTAAACCAAAACATATTACATAACTTATCATACTTTATCATACTTCTTAAGATTTTTTTATAACTTTACCCTGTATTGCACACGTGGCAGCGTTGGGAAAGGGAACTTAGGAACCTAGTGTTAACTCTGTTGCAAGAGACACATTTCTGTTTCCGCCGAATTGGGCATTGCGTGATGAGTGGCGGAAATCAACGCCGCGCTATGCCTTGTTAGCAGAGCTAAGAAATGAAATATTAAATATTTCATTTCCTCGAGTGGGAATCAAATCATCATCAACCTTGTGCTCCTGCGCCACAGCCTCTAAAAATGACTGAATTATAATTTTGTTTTATTTGATAAGCATATAAGGAATTTTAATTAAGTTTTAAAAATTCTTTACAACAGGTTTAGTAATATCATAGGTAACTTATTTACTATATTTAAATACAATATATATTTCTTGTGTACTTAAACATAAATAAAACGTTCATATACTATGTTTCACAGACCAAATATGCCAGTTCCAGAGCCTGAACGTTGATTTCCCTAGCCCTACGGACGCTTGCAAGACATGTAATTGTCAATTATTTGGAAATATGATCTTGCCTGTGTGTCGACCATCTTCTGAGTTCGGATGTAAGTAACTAATTCACTAAGGACAGGAAAAAAATTAAATAATATTTCAGAAATTCGATATTTTGAAAGGTATTCGGTCTACATGGATGCACATGTAGACTACATAATTAGAAAATGATTGCATTGTGAGTTTCAAGAAAAAATCATCAAAATGTTTGCTTTTAAAACGAAGTATGGAATATTTATGTTAAAGTTTTATATAAAAAAAGTTAAACGTAGCAGATTTAAAGACGCTTTATTGTATAATAAATCTATCCAATATATGTAGCAAGAGCTATGTCACTATAATCTTTGCTTCCACACCCCAACATCCGGTTATTACATTTTTAAATACAAACAAAACCTCACATAAACAAAATAACTTGAAAAAAGAAAACCGTCTATTCATCAAAAACGAAATGGTAACAGCTAATAAAAATCTTTATAGAGAAACAGCGCTAAACAAATAAAGTAAAAATTTACGGCGCGCACCGACATGACCGTCAAAATTGACAACGGCCGAAAAAAAATAGACGACCGCGAAACCATACGAATTGCCACAGGTGTTGTTAAGAGGGAAACCATGGGGTGGAAATTTTGGCAAAATATCAGGTTTAAAGGAATAAGGTCAATCGATGGTCAATCATCGTAACAATCAAGTTGGGTAATCATTGAAACGGCTATTGCTTTCTATGCCCTTGGGCAATTCACCGATCGTTATGTTGTTTTTGATTGTGCCTATTATTGGGTTTCAGGTAACGTCTTGCCTGTAAGTTTACCGCTGTGACATAAATTGCTTTTATTACGCTACAGTAAGTAATGTTTTTTATTTATTATTATAGGACCGTTGCCTTACGGAAATGTGGTGTATATTGGAAGTAAAATAAATGTGTGATGTTGTTTAGAATTTTCACAAATAATTTTCATTAATATTTTTTGTTACAGAACCTAAGTGTCAGATCGAGAGCCATATCAAACATTTATAGTAGAGTGTAACATATGTTATTGCCAGGAAGTCTTCCAATGTGATTGCCAAATGTACACGACAGCCAAACTGTGGTAAGTATACACAAAAAAAAAAATGATTAAGAAATCTTTAAGTAATAAATATTTGTAAGAAAGAATTAATGGCCTGTCGTGGCGTAGAGGCACAAACGAACGACAGGTTGTGGGTTCGATCCGCACTTGTAGAAACGGAGTGTCTTAATACTAGGTTACCAAGTTACCTTCCGCACATGGCAGGGTAGGCCCCTGCCATGTGCGGGATGCAGTGTTAAGCAAAAAAAAAGCAATATTTACATTAATAATATTAATACGTGTGTCAGTTTTAGGTACTCCAGGAGTATCTCCATTACAGATCGGTAGTGATGCATTTGCTCAAGCTTCGGCAAATGCCAACGACAATTTACAGCTTCCGAACTTACTTTCACCCCTAGATTCCTACAATAATATAGGAAATCAACTATCATCTGCAATCGCTGAATCAACAAGCACAAAGTTCTGCCAATTCCTATTTATCTGGATTATCTGGATTACCGCTAGTATCGAACGGAAATTTGATACTATTACAAATGCTCTAGCAAATGCTGAAGCAATTAGTAATGCTCAATCTGGAGGACTGTATAACAGCTATCCATATGGAATAGGTGGCGGTAGTCAATCTGCTGCCAAGCTGAAGCAATAGCAGCCGCACAATCTCTCGCCTTAGCTCAGGCGGAAGGCTCGAGTGACGTTTTTCGGTGGTAGTTTATATGGCAACTATCCTATCACACCTGGAATTACTGGCTTATCCAACGCCCAAGCTCAAGCAGAAGCAATAGCAAATATCGCAGCACTTGGTATTGTATTCCTCCTTATGGAACCAATCCATACTCTGTAGGAGCAGTAGTGCCACTGCACAGCTCAAGCTGATGCGATAATTAACGGCTCAAGGCGGCAGCTTATACAACACAAATCCTTATTTATCTGGAGCAGTGCCTTGAGCAATGCCCAAGCACAGCTGAGGCAATAGCAACGCTCAATCACTCGGTGCCCTTCCATATGGATCATATCCTTATAATACCGGAGACAGTGCCAGTGCCTTGGCGCAAGCTCAAGCTAATTCTTTATACGGTGGCCATCTCCACTAAATTCATATCCTTATTCTCTCTCGGTGGTAGTCAATCTAACGCACAAGCGCAGGCTGATGCGACTGCGGGCTTGCAGGCTGGTTTGAGTCCGTATCTCAATTATCATACCCCAGGCAGTAGTCAGAGCAAGTGCTCAAGCTCAGCAACATGCGATTGCTGCACGCATCCCAAATGTATCCCAATTTATATCCACTTCTAGTCCCAATCTTAACCCTCTTACGGCATATCCAAGGACAATCTTATGCTGAAGCGTTGATAATGCTCAGGCCCAGAGTGCTGGAAGTGCAAGTGAGTAAATTTTTTTCAACTTCACACTGTATCCCGCACATGACAGGGTAGCCAGAGGAACTTGAGAACCTAGTTAAGACACTCCGTTTCGTTTCCCATTTTCGCCCTAACTATGAGGCATTGTGGGGTTGAGTGGCGGAACCAAACACCTTTGCCGCCACTTGCCTGCACTTGCCAGATCGAAAAAATATATTTTTTTTGAAAATATTAAACATTTCACTTCTTCGAGTGGGGATCGAATCCGCAACCTGTCTGTTGTGTCCTGTGTGTACAGTGAGTTGCTTGTGTCCTCGATGCCACGATCCCAGTAATATGTATTAGTGTAAAATATGTTTAGAATTGACACAAACTAAAGTGAATATTTTTCATCACATGTTCATATATTTAATGTGACTATGATGGGCCTGATGTCCTAAATAATTATAAAATTTACAAACTTTATATAAAAAATTAAAAAATTGTATAAATTAAAATTGCAGGTGCTCAAAGTCCTCGCGCAAACCGCAGCTCAATCAGGTCGTCCATTAATAAGATCAGTACATTTAATATTTTTCACACCATCAAATATTAAAGTATTCAAGACCAAAGACAAGAATGGGCGAAAAGATGTTAGCGAAGGGAATTGTTAAGGAAACTTGCATTTACTTTTTAACAAGCGTGGTAATACCCCCGTGAGCGCTGTCAACTTTTTGGATATAAATTAAAAATATATTACAAGAGCAGATGGCGTGCGGATCTCATGCAAATTCTATTTAATCAAACTTCTACCAGAATCCCCCGGTCAGAGCGGCTTGATGAAATTTTTTCGTGTACAACGTGCACAACAAAAATATTCCTCGAACAGGTCTTGCTCAACTTAATTATTATTAGACTTTAATAAGCTATATTGTTCATATTTTTATCTGTACTATAGTTCATTTATATGTATGAAAGTATATACATTATATATTGTAAAACTGAATAAAAATATATAATTAGTAACTTCATAGGTCACAGAATCATCACAACACTAAGAGTCATACACATAATTTATTTTATAGGGCGGGTCTATGCACAGTATGAGGTGAATAAATATCATCACAAACTGTCAAGCATGCTACTGCTTCCGGGAAATACCGGAGACCTATACACCGGTTTTGGGGAATCCCTGTCATAGGATTGAACAGGTGTAGGATCGTTTGAGCTATTATCTTAAATAACTAATTCCTGCGGCTTCGTCCGCTTAATTGATTGGAAATCGTAAGAATTTTGTACGATACATGGCAAATTTGCTCGAGGTATCTTTGAATGCAGTATGTCACATTGATACAATTAACGTAATATCCTAAATTGACTGTATATTTTATTTCAAACCAACAGTTACTATGATGAGAACATTCAAACAAACGAACTCTCAATTTTACCATACTGAATATAATACATTATATTACAAAAACACTTCTATTTATTTTTCTTTCAAATTCTATTTAAAGACTAGAGTCTATTTATTTTCTTCTCCCTTTTACGCTTCAGCATAGTAATTGCCAACATCATAAGAGGAACATAAAAAATCTTGTTTAACTTTTAAACCAACCAAATCTATAAAGCTGCTTTCAGCTTTGTGAGATAAGTAGGATCTAGTATTAAGGCACTCGAGTTGGGTAGTGGAACTTCTGCTTTGTTAATAGAGTGAAATATTAAACACTATATTTCCTCGATTGGACCTTTCGTGTTAACAGCAGCATGCTTGTGCCTCTGCGCAACAGCAGGCCAAAGTATATATTCAACTACACTTTCTGTCGAATTTAGGCATTACGTGTTGAGTGGCGGTACTCAACGCCGCGCATCTGTCTTGTTATTAGCTAAAAAAATAATTTTAAATATATTCGAACCCATAATCTGTCTTTACAGTCACACGCTTTTGCCACTGCGCCACGACATGCCTCAAGCTGTGTTTTCTATCTTTTTTGACTAATATTTTTGATCTAGCAGGTCTAGAGGCAGAAGATGATACAATACACCCGAAGACTCAATGGCCGTGTATAATAAATATGAATATTTTAATTTGTAATCGATATCCGCAAACTGACGCACGCTTACCATTTAATAAGGCACATATGAAATACAATTTTTTATTTCCTTAAAAAAATGTTTCTTATATTTTTATCATCTATATTTTTTTGCTTCACGATAAATCCAACTTTGTTAACTAGTTTAAGTTTGTATTTTTTTATGTTTTATTTTAAGTGCAATAAAGAATATATAAATCCCAAAGCTAGGGT